>APFE031503680.1:3117-20319 GCA_000404065.3 Pinus taeda | reverse complement strand
AAAACACAAAACCCAACACGGACATACAAAAAAAACAAACCTTACGGCTTAAAGTTAGCTTTACCTGGAAACTAAATATTTTCCTCAATGTTTTTGATTTTCCGAGATCACACTAAGGCGCTGTGGAAAAGAGCATATGCATAAGAAAAATCCTTCCTTTCTGTTTCTGATTTGCCCAGATCGCACAGAGTCACAGGGAAAAGAGTATACGCAGAAATGAAAGGTATAGATCCGGTAATGAAAAAGAAGCTAAATAAACCGAAATAATAAACAGAGAGAAAAATAACTAGAAACTACAAAAAAAAACTGTATACCTCCAGATCTTAAAAATGGCGTAGCTAGGGCTACCAGAAACCTTTTTGCGTGAAATGAAAGGGGTTCCTCACTGGAACAGATGCTCCTAAAATAACAGAGCAGTCTTCTCGGCTCGAACGCAGTAAAAAACAGTAGATCTAGGAGATGGCAGTCAGATGCAGTTCTACCAGCTTTAGATTTGGATCACCAACGGACGCGGCCCTCAAATAGCTTTGATACCATGTAGGAATTTACAGGGTAAGTTCCTCAGACAGAACACCAAAAGACACCACTCACAAACAGATCACAGATCAATACACCAGTATTTTTGACGTGGTTAAAACCCTCAAAGAGGGAAACAGTCCACGGCCTGAGCCAACGTGGCCACTTTAGGCAATTTATTAATAAAAGAATGAAAATTTACATAAGCTTCTCTCGTTAACAGTTAACCTACAAATGACCCTCCATGCGCTTTAAATAGAAATCATGGACCAATCAGGTGTTAAGCCACGGATCAAGTGTCGGTAATACTGAGGAGAGAATAAACCGTCGAAACACTACATATCGTGACTGTCGGATTGTAAGTTACAAATGTACATAGTAAAGAAACACACATTACCTAACTCTATACCAGACCAAGTTATACTTAACTATTTCCTATGTGTCGGAATATCCTCACATCTAGAATCTTCTATTTTATTATTATTTTAATCATGGAGCACTTTTCCCTCTTTTATTTAATTAAAATATTCTTTTCAATATTGCTTAGAATCCCTATTATGACCTGTTTTCTGAAATGGAACAACCATTCTGCTTCTTCCTATGTGATAGAAATCCCGATCTAGGCATTGGAAATTCAGATTCGCGCTGCAACTATTCTGTCGTCACAAAAATTTATGAAAAAAAGAATTGATTTTAAATCAGCGAGATCTCCTTCATCTGGACTCCAATTCGACTGATTTTTTTTTTGAAATTGGGTATTTTTTTGCAAAGAACCAAGATCTGCAATTAGATTATGCAAATGTTGCCCCAGAACGTACAGATCTGATCCGCAAACTCACTGCCCCGAAAAATGTCTGCAACACAACGAATTTTTAAATTAGTGATATCTCCCTCATTCAGACTCCAATTCGACCGATTTTTTTTTCAAATTGGGTATTTTTTCACAAGGAACCCAGATATGCAATTAGATTCTACCAATTTTGCACTAGAACATATAGATCTGATCTGCAAACTCGCCACCCCAAAAAGTTCCAGCAAATATATATATATATAATATATATATCTATTTCCGCTTTGCCCAAGAAAGTGCTCTGATACCACTTGTTATAAATCTAACCTGCAAATATATGAAATGATACCAATATACCTAATAACTGTAAATAATCACCAGAAATAACAAGATCTGAATATAGATAGAAATGTTTTTTTATTGATTAAACCCTTAAGTTAGGGCAACATTATACATTCACTCCTTAAGGAAGGAGAACACTCCACAAGCCATATGCTTATTCATACAATATTCCTTGACCTCTCTCAATGGGGAGTCTATAGCCTCTATATAGGCTTCATACATACAATACGATGGGTCACTACCATGGTTCCCTCAATACCATCTATCTAATACAATGGACGTATTACATTATTGCTAACTACTTGTGGTCCCTTACATGATACGGGTTAACCACTTTATTTATTACTATGGCCCATCCCATTATTACATTATTCCCTTGGTAATTCCCTCAGTATCCCATACTACCCTCGTTAGGTATACTACAACCCTTCCATAGAACTAAGGCCTACTAGGCCTTCTTCTGGTAGAGCTCGAAGGAACATCTCATTGCTCCTTTAGGTCTACAAGATGTGTCCCTGTTGCTGGTCCATACTCAACCATAGGAGGCTCTTGCTCTTGATCCTCTTGTTGAGATATCTAGGGCATCTTGTCTAGAGCATTTAAACTTTATTTCTATTTAAGTTTAATAAATGCTTGTGATCTTTTTATTAAAATTCTTCTTCTTCTTCTTATTGTTATTATCTTGATGATCATCAAACAACTATCAAAATCATAAAACAAATAGACACGAGATGTAGGCTCTTAGCCATGGAAAAACCCCTAAGGATGGGGAAAACCCAATCAAAAACTCAGTAGCTTCATATCAAAGTGAGACAACCAAGGTCTTTGACATTTCCTTCACCCCTCCATTCATCAAGTTAATCGAAGAGGGATACAATCCTGTTGTTGTTCAACCTTCATCCTACAATAATAGTTTTTCCCTGCAATAATAATTTCGTTCTGCAACAGTAGCCTTCGTCCATCAATAAAAATTTGTCCTGTGATAGTAACCTTAGCCTCCGTTCCGTAATAGGCCCACTTTATGTCCTTCACACTTCGTCCATCCTTCTCAAATTGTAGATGCACGTTATTTCAAATAGGTCAAGTTTTACTTGCTATTTATAGTCATTTGCCAATGTACTTTGGGTCGACATGAATAATTTACAAGCCAACTTATAAAAAATGAAGTTGTAGCCGTTTTAGAGGAGCTTGAGGCCAACTTGATAAATGGAGGGTTTAAACATGACAAAATAAATTTCTTTCTATAATATAATGAGCCCAAGAAGGGTCATTTTCATAATAATTTTGACTTTGACTTAATACAAAAATCCTAGAGCACTCAATGAGTGCTTTGACCTATTAACCATTGACCCAAGCACACAACCCATGCTTTAATAAGTCAATAAAAATTACTTTTACATCTTTTGACAAATATATTACAACATGACTCAAACACAATTATGAAAACCGACACTAGTTAAAATTTTTCAACACTCCTTCTTAACTAGGGAGGTATTTATAATTACATATATATATATATATATATATATATATATATATATATATTATATACATGGAAGATCTAAAAATGATATGATCTATGAAGAGTCACAACACACGCAGTGCTACAGATTAGATACTTGACCAAGGTACTCTAATCGGGTGGGACTAAGGTGAATTCAAGCTTTAGCCACTCTAGGTACCACCAGGGTTTTAAGCTCTATCACCAACCCAGGGATCTAGGTGCGTATCCAAGGTAGGATATCCATGACCAACACCATTCTCCTTACTTCGGGATCTAGACATCAACACACAAGCCAACCAGATGTCCTCCTAGGCATTTTGTATTACACAAGATGCCTCAACTCTCTGTAATATTCTTAATTAGCCATGGCTAATTGGAATATTCGATTTTGCTCAATTTTGCCTTCTATAGTTATTTATAAATAAAAAGGTGAGAAAAGGGGGCATAACTCAGTTTTAGAATAAAAGTCACTTCCTAGTAGCACAATGTTGTGACTTAAAGGGGAGCCAAGGGGGCCAAAGGGGGACGCAGAGATGGAGCCCACGTAGACACTTGGAGAGACTGCGTAGAAGGGAAGAAACACGTGGCAAGAGAGGAATTACATTGGAGGAGGGGCTTTGGGATTGAGAGAGGCAAAGGCTATAAAGGAGAGAGAAGCCTCCTCATTTTGGTCATTCGGTTATGTGCATTTGAGCTAGTCGCTTCGACTTAGAGCACGCTGACTGTTTAGCTGGTCTGCAGCACTGTTTAGTGCATCGAGTGTCTTCATTCTGTGATCTTACCCTTAGCCCCAAGGGACTTCGAGTGGCTGCTCGGGCAAGGTATTCCCATCAGTATTTTTGTAGTGGTTTCGTCAACATTTTGGCAGCAGGATTGAGCATCTTGGATGACTGTGCAGTCTTGAGAGGGATGACGCAGTTCTTTCTGGCAGGGAGTTTCAGATTGGGGTTTTGCAGGGGGATTTGTGCTGGGCGATTGAGCAGGGGACCAGCCCTTGCATATTGGAGGATTTTGGCAAAGCTTCAGGCAGAGTTCTTGGAGGGTTTCTTCAGTGACAACACAGAGCATTGAGGGACTGCGCAGATCCCCGAGGGGGTGTTTTTCGGGGGTTGGCCATTTCAGAAAAGCTTTCTGGGTTTTCTGGGTTTCTTGAGTAGAGTCCGATTCCAAAGTTTCAACCTTTTTTGAGGAGGGGAATAGCCTCAAATCCTCATTTGATTTCCAGCAGTAGCAGCAGCAGCACTGCAGATCTCCAACAGCTTGGACGCAATTCAGAGAGGAGCCATTTCTTGCTATTCTGAGTATATTTCTCCACTTGTCTTGAGCAAGTCGAGGTGTCGTCTTTCTGATCACCTCTATACTCATTCCTTTACTCAGTGTAATAAAATGGCTTAGCATTTCTCGCTGCATTTTTGTGTATCTGTTTATATTTCATATATACATTATTGTTGCTGCACTATTGTTATTATATCTTTGTGGTTTTCTCGGCTACTATACCACTTGTGCATTTTTTTGGTTGAGATTTTGCTGGGGTTTGATGAATATTCCTGGATAGGGATATTACAATGGTATCAGAGCATAGATCTGGCTCAGCCTGTGGAGCTAGCAGTCTATGACACTGAGGGAGAAACCTTACATCTGTTACAGAGGTAGGAAATATAGAGACAATGAGCGTAGGTTTGAGAACACCTACGGAGAGGGAGATTGTGTTTGGGTAGAGGACACAGAACAGGAGGAGCCTGTGGTGGACACAGAGCAGAAGGATCAGATGGCAGACGACGATGGGAAGAGATTTGCGGATATGCTCCTCAAATCAGTGCAGGATCTGTCGAGGCAGATTGAGGTGATGTGGCAGGGATTCACGGCAGTAGAGGCTAGACAACGTGAGAGCCCATGGGTTTTCCAAGTTGGTAAGGGATCGGGTGCATCCCACCATTTGCCAGAGCAGCGAGGTACTATGCAGCAGGTGGCCTCACATGTCCCTACACGCTCTACCATGCCCACTTTCTTAGGAGCAGACATGGGGGCCGTAGCCCAGTAGGAGGCACAACCTAGTCATATGGGCGATTATTTTGCAGAGTACCAGGCCTATGAGCAAGAGTTCAGGGAAGCCCTCTCATTCAGAGACTTTGTTTAGCTCAAGCGGGACAGTAAACCCCGCGACCATCATCGAGGATATCGGCATTATCATGATGGTGATACCCACCGTGCAGCGAGTAGATTTCACTTGCCTATGTTTGATGGTTCATCAAACAGTTCGGCAAAGTCTTGGGTGGAGAAGTTGGACATTTACTTCCAGCTTAACCAGATGTCGGAGGCAGAGGCCATCAAAGTGGCGACGTTACATTTGGATGGTGAGGCCCAGGATTGGTGGCTCCATGGGATGGTTACACTCGAACACTCCACGGTGACGACATATGTCGAGTTCACCAGGAGATTGATAGAGAGATTTGACTGGAGGGATCCAAAGCAGCGTTTTGTCAAGTTGACGAGGCTCAAGCAGACAGGGAGCCCAGAGACCTACATTGTAAATTTCTTGAAGGTTTCAGTGATGGTGCCAGATCTATCCATGACACGGAGGATATATATGTACATTGAGGGGTTAGCAGAGCCACTTCGGGGTTTAGTCCGATCCACTAGACCAGCCACACTCCAGGATGCTATTAGTAGGACTCGGGATTTACAAGATGTCCTACCCAGGACCCGGACACCATAGCCCCAGAGACAGATTTGGATTCCGCCTCCAAAAGGGAATCCAAGAGGAGCACAAATTGACGATGATATCAGGAGGGAGCTGAAGAAGAAGCGGTTGTGCTTTACTTGTCAGGAGCCATGGGCACCGGGACATAGATGTGCTGCTGGCAAAGCACATTTTATTGAGGTCTTCTCCGAGAGTAGTGGGGAAGAGGATGAGGAGGATGATGTGGAGGCAGGAGACAGTCATGCCGTGCAGGGTCCTTTGCCATCGCCACCGCCAGCAGCAGGTGGTGCAACTTTTGCACCTACCGGAGGGGCCCTTGTAGCATTGCGAGGAGTTCCCAAGTATTTGACGCTACGCGTACGAGGGATAGTATGTGGTCAGCGAGTATCAGTTTTGGTTGACAGTGGGGCAACCCACAACTTCATCAATGCACAGATGGTTGAGCGGAGAGGTATACAGATAGAGAGCTTCGATGGGTTTTCAGTTTTGGTCTTAGGAGATCAGACCATGATGTGTGCTCGTCATGTTCCAGAGCTACCAGTGACGATGGGCCCTACACATTGATTGACCACTTTTTCGTGGTCGATATTCCGGACACCAACATGATACTGGGTGTTTAGTGGCTCATCACTCTAGGGAAGGTCATGACAGATTAGAAGACCCTAGAGATGGAGTGGGATGACGAGAAAACAGCGAAGCATGAGAAGATACGAGGGCAGCACACATATCCGCCTCAGACTGTTTCGACTCACCGGATGGAGGTAGTCTTCTGAAAGGGAGATGTAGAGTGGGCAGTGGAGCTACGTGCATCAGAGGCAGGGACTATAGGGCAGATGGTACATCCAGAGATACAGTCCATCCTTGACCGGTATGCCATAGTGTTTGGGGAGATTCTGCCAGGACAGCCACCAGACCGGGGGTTTGAACACATCATTGAGCTTGAGCAGGGTATACAGGCAGTGATTACTACCCTCTATAGGCATCCCAAGGCCTATCAGGATGAGAATGAGCGAGCCATTCAGGAGTTGCTGGCACTTGGGCGCATTCGGCCGAGCACGAGTCCTTTTGCTTCTTCTGTGGTGTTGGTGAGGAAGAAGGACAACACATTGAGGATGTGCATTGACTACAGGGCCCTAAACAAGAAGACACTGAAGAACAGGTACCCCATACCCAGGATCGACGAGTTGATGGATTAGTTAAGAGGAGCATGGTTCTTCTCAAAGATTGATTTGAGATCTGGGTACCATCAGATTCGCGTGAGGAAGCAGGACATTCCCAAGACTGCCTTCAGGTGTCATTATGGGCACTTTGAGTTCTTGGTGATGCCCTTTGGGCTAACCAACGCCTCCGCTACATTTCAGTCGTGCATGAATCACATCTTTCATAGTCACTTGAGGAAGTTTGTGTTGGTATTCTTTGATGATATCCTCATTTACTGCAGGACTTGGGAGGAACATCTCCAGCATATAGAGACAGTGTTGCATATCTTGCAGGAGCAGCAGTTCTATGCCAAGCTCTCCAAGTGTGAGTTTGGGTTGACAAAGATGTTGTCCTTGGGACACATCATAGGAGTGGACAGAGTGAGAGTCCACGAGAAGAAGATCAGGGCCATCAGAGAATGGCCAGAGCCGAGGAACGTGATAGAACTTCGAGGATTCATTGCCATTTGCACCTACTACCGAAAGTTCGTCAAGAGTTTCTCATAGCTTGCTGCACCCCTGACGGATTTGACGAGGAAGGGGGCATTCAGTTGGATAGATACAGCGCAACGAGCCTTTGATAGGCTCAAGGAGGTTATGAGCAGCTGCCTAGTGCTTGCACTGCCAAATTTCACGCAGCCATTTGTTTTGGAGTGTGATGCGTCGAGAGAGGGGATCGACGCAGTGTTGATGCAGGGAGGACACCCTATAGCCTTTTAGAGCCAGAAGCTCCTTCTACACGAGAAGTTGTATTCTATATACGACAAGGAGATGCTGGCCATCATGCATGCATTGGCAAAGTTCCAACAGTATTTGGTAGGTAACAGGTTCAGGGTGAGGACTGATCACAACAGCCTCAGGTTCTTTTTGGAGCAGAAATAGCTACAAAAGAGGCAGCAGAAGTGGATCAGTAAGATCCAAGCATACGACTTTGACATTGATATGTCGAGGGTAAGATCAACATGGTAGCAGATGCCCTTTCACGTAGACCAGCCACGTTGTCTCTTATGAGCTTGGATACAGACTGGAGGGCTCGACTCTTAGTAGAGTACTCCAAGGACAGGTTTGCATGTGAGGTTCTGGATGGGCAGGTGGCAGATGACAGGTACAGGGTGTTCGATGATATCATCTATTATAGGGACCGGATCTTCTTGACTGAGGGGTCTCAACTTAAGAAGAAGATACTACATGCATCACATGATTCACCATTGGCAGGCCATCAAGGGTTTACCAAAACCTATAGGGCCATGAGAGAGAGGTTCTCATGGAAGGGCCTCAAGGAGGACGTACTCCAGCATATCCGGGAGTGCGATGTTTGCCAGAGGAACAAGGGAGAGATGAGCCATCCTACGGGATTATTGCAGCCTCTTCCCATTCCGGAGGGGAAATGGGAGAGTATTTCGATGGACTTTATCACAGGGTTGCCCATGGTACGGGGCAAGGATTGTATCTTTGTCGTCGTTGATTGACTAACAAAGTATGCACATTTTTTTGCCATATCTGCACACTATACAGCAGCACAGGTGGCCGAGCTGTTCTTCAGAGAGATCTTCAGGCTACATGGTCTTCCTAAGACCATCGTCAGTGACAAGGACAGCCATTTCATGGGCAGGTTTTGGCAGGAGCTTTTCTGGTTCGTGGGGATGGAGTTGACACCGAGTACCAGTTATCACCCACAGACGGACGGGCACACAGAGATAGTTAACAAGTGGCTGGAGGGCTACTTGCGTAACTATGTCAGTGGGTAGCAGCGAGCATGGCTGAAGTGGCTACATCTGGGGGAGTAGTGCTACAACACTACACATCACATGTGTATTGGTATGTCACCATTCTATGCCTTATATGGGTATCATCCTTTATCTTTTGCTGATTTGATGTTTGGTGATAGCAAGGCTCCTAAAGCCAAGATTTGGATCCAAGAGAGTTAGGATATCCTCCGAGCTCTCAAGGATAACATGGCTACAACACAGAACCAACAAAAGTTGTATGCCGACAGGGGTCGGGTGGAGAGACAGTTTGAGGTAGGGGACATGGCCTACCTACGATTACAGCCATACCGACAGTCGTCACTGAAGTAGAAGGGGGCTAAGAAGCTCAAGCCCCGCTTTTATGGGCCATGCAGGGTGATACACAGTATTGGACAGGTTGCATATGAGTTGGAGGTGCCCCAAGGCAGCAAAATTCGTAACGTTTTTCATGTATCATGCCTGAAGAAGGCATTGGGGCAGCAGGTGACAGTGACAGATGAGCTACCACCCATGGATGATGAGGGGCATTTGGTGTTGTAGCCAGAGGCTATTATTGATACCAAGGAGAGGCAGCTGCGGAGCAGGACAGTCTGGGAATTCTTGGTGAGGTGGAAGAATTTGCGGGATGAGGATGCCACTTGGCAGAGTGAGAAAATCTTGCAGCATCCATCACTTCAATTGCTTAAGGGCAAGCAACATTTTGCCAAGGGAGACTTTAATATTCCTAATTAGCCATGGCTAATTGGAATATTCGATTTTGCTCAATTTTGCCTTCTATACTTATTTATAAATAAAAAGGTGAGAAAAGGGGACATAACTCTAAAAGTCACTTCCTAATAGCACAACGTTGTGACTTAAAGGGGAGCCAAGGGGGGCAAAGGGGGACGCAGAGATGGAGCCCATGCAAACACTTGGAGACACTACGCAGAAGGGAAGAAACAAGTGGCAAGAGAGGAATTATGTTGGAGGAGGTGGGCCTTGGGTTTGAGAGAGGCAAAGGCTATAAAGGAGAGAAGCCTCCTCATTTTGGTCATTTGGTTATGTGCATTTGAGCTAGTCGCTTCGACTTAGAGCACGCTGGCTATTTAGCTTGTCTACAGCACTGTTTAGTGCATCGAGTGTCTCCGTTCGGAGATCTCACCCTTAGCCCCGGGGGACTTTGAGTGCCTGCTCGGGCAAGGTATTCCCATCAGTTTTTTTCAGTGGTTTCATCAGCATTTTGGCAGGAGGATTGAGCATCTTGGATGACTTTGCAGTCTTGAGAGGGATGACGCAGTGCTTTCTGGCAGGGGTTTCGGATTGGGGTTTTGCAGGGGGATTTGTGCTAGGCGATTGAGCAAGGGACTAACCCTTGCATATTGGAGGATTTTGGCAGAGCTTCAGGTAGAGTTCTTGGAGGGTTTCTTCAGTGACAACACAGAGCATTGAGGGATTGCGCAGATCCCCAAGGGGGTGTTTTTCGGGGGTCGGCCATTTAAGAAAAGCTTTCTGGATTTTTCTGGGTTTCTTGAGTAGAGTCTGATTCCAGAGTTTCAGCGTTTTCTGAGGTGGGGAACAACCTCAAATCCTCATTTGATTTCCACCAGCAGCAGCAACACTGTAGATCTCTAGCAGCTTGGACGCAATTCAGAGAGGAGCCATTTCTTGCTATTCTGAGTATATTTCTCCACTTGCCTTGAGCAAGTCGAGGTGCTGTCTTTTTGATCACCTCTGTACTCATTTCTTTACTCAGTATAATAAAATGGATTCGCATTTCTCGCTGGATTTCTTGTGTATCTGTTTATATTTCATATATACATTATTGTTGCTACACTACTGTTATTATATCTCTGTGGTTTTCTCAGCTACTATACCACTTGTGCATTTTTCTGGTTGAGATCTTGCTGGGGTTTGAGGAATATTCCTAGATAGGGATATTACACTCTCCTTATAAACTAAATAAGGTATATCCACTAGTCCAATCATTCTTCCAAAAGGTTCAACCTTCTTATGGAGAGATTTTCTTGTACACACACAACCCCAATTAGTAATAAACTTTCAAATACAAGTAAACACAAACCTTTGGGGTCCTTAATCATTCTGATATGCTTATATTATGATCAAGTTATTCGAATACATCTTGTCAGAAGCTTTCACTTCTTCAGCAACACCTAGTATAGCCTCAATACTTTGTAAGTCTTTGTTTGCAACTTCATGTAGTAGTTTCATTCATTCTTTCTTCAAGGTATAGCTGTCATAACATGCTCTCCCTTTCAACTAGGGAGAAGTACCCTTTCTTTTATCCAAGCTCCATCTCAACTTAGGGATATCAAAAACTTTCCTTTTCGTATACAACATGGGAGAAACTTCAATCTTCTCAAGGCTTCACTTCTTTGAGAATAACATTCTTACTTAGGGCAACAAGGTAATCTATACCTTATTCTTGCAACTTCCTTTATTTATCATGCTCACTAATATTATCAAGTTATATTCACTTATGAACATCTTCAACAATATGAAGATTATGTACCTGCAAAACTTCAACAACGAGTACAACCAAGTACAAGTTTATAGAAGCATGAAATCAACTGTATCAAATCATGTCATTATAATGGAAGCATCAAAACAATCAAGCTTTAGATATCAAATACCTAAACCTAGTTAGGTTTATAATTGACAAGAGTTACATCTTTTATATTCTAGATCTTAACAACTTGCTAGGGTTTTGTCACAAACCCTAGACTTCATCATACAACTTTAACTCATCAGCAACCAAATCAAGTTAGCAATCAATCTAAGGTTTCAACAATATGCATTTAGAATTTCATGACAGATTCTACATGGGTTTTCCTGCAAACCCTAATTTCATTAATAAAACTAAATCATCAACAAATATACATATGTAGGGTTTCATCATCATATACTAGAGACTTATATTCAATACTTTCTAGTGTAAACCCTAGATACAAACATTAATACATCAAAGTTAGATATACAACAATTTTCATCAAGCCAGGGTTTCAACTATGCAGAAGAATACACACCTAAGGTTTCATTCCTAGGGCCTCATTTTAGCTAATACAAAGGTTTTTCTCATAAACCCTAATTCACCAAACCCTAAAATCTAGGGTTTCTACTTATTAACAACAAACCCTAATTTATCAAAATCTTAAAGATCTATGGTTTCAGTTTATAACTAGGACAATAACAAGAAGCCCTAAAAGGGTAGGATTTTTCCATAACAATACCAAAATCCAAAACATCAAAAGGATAGAGTTTTCTTTATAGGTTCTAGACTTTATCAATAACCCTAAGAGGGCTAGGGTTTCAACATTATTAACATTGATATACCCTTAGCATCAAGAGGCTAGGGTTTTACAGTGAACCCTGAAGGTTAGGGTTTCACAAAAATGAACAAATGACGAGATAGTATAACAAGGATAGATTCAATATAATGATTAATCACCCTAACAAGAATCTTTATGATTCAAGACCCTAAACATAAGAAAATTAGTAATACACAACAAATTTCAAAATGATTGTATCTTTTAATGAAGAAGTTTAGATACAAAATCTTATGATCTTAAGACATACCTTGAGTTGCGCCTTTTTTACAAATCTTGTAAGGTCTCCATTGAAATACTCCCTTTGATTTTAGTGATGATCTTTATATTTGCAATCCTTATTGACAAATACAATCAAGCAAAAATATACAATACCAAAAACATGGTGTCAATTTGCCACTCAAGTGTTTCTATGTAACAATGAAGGATGTAATCCTAGGGTTTACAAATCCTAGAATTAGCAAAAATCAAATCATCTTTCCTTTAATCAACACTAGGGATTACATTACATCCTAGATTACCTACAAGTTCTAGAAGTCAAGAGTAGTGAGGGAATTTTAGGGTTTCTAGATGACTAGGGTCTTTCTCATAAGAATCATAGATAACAATCTATAATATAATGAAATTACAAACCCTAGATCTACATGAAGCACTAAACCCTAAGACAATTCATGTTAGATTGTTTTATTAGATGAGTATGCCATTCACAATTACGTACCTTTGTCTTGAATGATTGATATTCCATTTGCCTCCCTTTTGCAAACTGAGTACTATGAAAATTTCTGAATCCAACAAATCAGAAATCCTACTGCAGTAAAATGATTTGCGTCACCTACTTGGGTTCTTCATTTTAACAAGTTATTTTCAGAAAATATTAAGGCAAATACACTGTAGCCTACACCGATATACAGATCAAGTATTGAAAAATAAATGATACAACCACACAAACGACACACTTATTTTTGGACTGAACGTCCTCGGAAAAGCCAAGTGAGGGAAAATCAGTGCAACAAATATGAGGGTTTTATTATTATGTAGATTTTTGAATACAACTAGGGTGCCAAATCCGGGTCACCCAACAGAGAATAAACCTAGCAAAAGTACCTCTATCCGGAGACAAATATTTTGGCGGATCTAGCAACTAGATGAACAAACCCCATAGGTGACTGCGCTGTCCCCAGTGCTATGCAGCGATGGTCGCTCCCAACTCCGTGCTAGGACTGCGTCACCATCCCGATGAGCCTTCTCAGCTCAGAAATCAATCTACTGAATTGATGCCCAATTTGCCTCATAGAAACCCCAACGCTGCCTCTAAGTGATTGCGTTAGCCCTCTAGCCTCTGCATCACCCTCTTGGAGCTGTGTTGTCTCTCCCTAGAGCTGCGCTGCCTCTTTGTTATGTATTCTCAGCCTTGGACAAAAGTTTCGCTGCTAAACTACCCCTCTCTGCAGTAGAAGCTTACTTCGAAATTCTTAGCAAACCACGTCCCAAAATTTTGATCTAGCTCAAGTGCTGCTCTCCCTGTGTGTTCTCCAACTGACCCCAAGTCTTCCTTTATACTTTTCCTGTTGAGAAATCAACGACCGTGATCTAATCTCTAATCAACGACTAAGATTAAATTAGACTCGATCCTCGTCACTTAGAAGATTATCACCCATATTTACATTAATTCACTTTAATTATTTTAATTTCCTAAGTTTTAACTTAGGCACCATTAAACATAGTTAATTATTTGAATAACATGCACTTAGGGTGGAATTTCTCCAAACGACTTCTAGGTCTTGGAGATCTCATGTGTTCTAGCCCCTCCACAAAATTTCGGAGCTAGAGCACATCTCATGCTACCCAAAAATCAACAAGTACACATGGTTAAATGATTAAAAAGGAAAGAACAAAGATACTTACTTGACTTTGGTGCTGAGTCAACTCCTTTTTTAAAATGATCGACTGCTTCCATAAAAATATAGAGCTTGTTCAACAAACTGTTCCTTTCTTTAATTGATAAATCATGTATCGAATTCTAGTAGCCTTTTCTGAGATAAGCTTGAAATGTATTGTGCATCAGAGATTCTATTGTTGATTTCTTTGTCACTTATAAGTTTTGACCTACCTATTAATATGCACAAATCTTTATAGAGTTCAACCTTAAGCTTGTAGCCTTTTGAAGGTAGACTGTAACTTGATGATTACCCTTCTAGGATAGGATTGTACTTCTTTTGTATAACTCAGACTAAGTGTATTGTATAGTCTCAATGTTCTCTTAAATTGAGGCACTTTTAAGAATGCAATAATAATCTTCTTCTAAGGCTTCCAATAAGATTTATGCTCAAAACTTTAACATAAGACTTGGAGTCAACAAATGTCAAACTTCATAATTATTTGTCTCACTATGTAATTTCAGATCCTATGGAGATAGTTTCAGACCTTGTCTAATGTGCCCAAAGATGTGCTTTTGTTTCTAGGGAGTTCAGTTCTCCAAGAGTAATAGAATTAACTATTCGGTCCTCAAAACAAGGCTTCTTATGCACTCACTCTCCTTGTGTGAGTCTGCGGCCTTGTTGCAAAAAGTAGGGCTAACTAGAGTGCCTAGAACATCAAAATTTTTACGTTAGGAGGTTCGGTCTAGGTAGATGATGAATTGGAGCTCTATAGATTTACTCTTCTGCCCTTTCTTTAAAGCCCTAGCTCTGATACCATGTTGAGAAATCTAGGGCAGTTTATCTAGAGCATATAAATTTGATTTCTTTTTAAGTTTGATACATGCTTGTGATCCGTTTATTAAAATTCTTCTTCTTCTTATTATTATTATTATCTTTCTGATCATCAAACAACTATCAAAATCAATAAACAAATAGACACCAGAAGTAGGCACTCAACTAGGGCAAAACCCCCAAGGAGACGAAAAACCCAGTCAAAAAATATTCCTTAGTAGATCCATATCAAAGTGACACAACCAAGACCTTTGACACTGACTTTACCCCTCCATCCATCAAGCTAATCGAATAGGGCTATAGTCCTCCTGTTGTTCAACCTTCGTCTTGTAATAATAACTTCATTCTGCAACAATAGCCTTCATCCAGCGATATCAACCTTTGTCCTGGAATAGTAACCTTAGCCTTTGTCCTGTAATAGGTGCACTTTATGTCCTTCGCACTTTGTCCATCCTTCTCAAATTGCAGATGCAAGTTATTTCAAATAGGTTGGGTTTTACTTGCTATTTATAGTGTTTTGCCACTGTACTTTGGGCTGACATGAATAATTGGCAAGTTGACTAATAAAAAATGAAGTTGTAGCCGTTTTGGAGGAGCTTGAGGCCGACTTGCTAGATGCAGGGTTTAGACATGACAAAATAAAATTCCTTCTATAATACAATGAGCCCAAGAAGGGTCCTTTTCATAATAATTTTGACTTTGACTTAATATAAAAATCCTAGAGCACTCAATGGGTGCTTTGACATATTGACCAATCACTCAAGCATGAATCCTATGCTTTAATAAGTCAATAAAATTTCTTTTTCCATCTTTTGACAAATATATTACAACATGACTCAAATAAAATTATGAAGTCCGACACTAGTTACATTTTTCAACACCTATACCCTTGCTAGCTGGCTCGACCTTTTTGGCCCTTCACAAGCTCTCTTGGTTGCTCTCTTCGTATTCGATGACCCATGGTACTGCACCCTTTGCAAAAGTATAAGTACAAGGGTGAGTGCTTCATTCGTGTGGTCGATGAGAGATTAATTCTCTTAAGAGGAGAAGGCCGAGTAGGCTTTGTTAGCGCCCAAACTAGTAGGGGTCCTACGAGGGGATCCTATAGAGAAACTACTAGGTCAAGTGGCAACAATGGAGCAATAGCCCACTGTCACCTCAGCTATAGCTCCCTTCTCTTTACGAACTTTCAGCGATGGGAAGAGACCCAGTATAAGAGGAATCACATGGATGAATATATTAATGAATGGATGAAGAATGATTCCTAGAACCTATTCACAAGAGAGACAATTAAATGGCTTGCTTGCTTAAGAAGCAAGGTGATGGGCTCTCTAGGAAGGGCTAAGAGGATACTTAAGCCTAGGTTTGAAGAATATCCCTTGACAAGAAGCTTCCTAGACCTAAGAATCCTTGTGGAGAAATGGCTTCTATGCAACCCTTGTGGAATTTGAGTTATAAAGTTGTGGGACCACAAAGAACCAAAGTGGACCCAAACTAGGTCAAGGAAATGGAGTTGATCATCACTAGAGGAGCTTGACCTGTTTAGGGAGGACAACAGGATCAAAGGACAAATTTTCTTTTGAAATACAAATGCAATGACCCAAGAGAGGATGCTAACCCAAATCAACCTAGGGAAACAGATGGTCTTGTGGCTAGGGCTTGCTATATCTCGTAATTCCACTATCGGATTCGCCTCAAACTTGGAGGACCTCTTGAGAAAACCCCAGTGCAATAGTGAACCAAAATTCAAGAATTTTGGATCGCTACAAAGAATTTTGCTTGATGCCCTAGGTGACCTACTAGGGTTAGGCGTAGAAAGAGGGAAAAAGGCGAGAAGAATATTTGTTTGAGTGACCACCAAGAGACTAGATAAGTACCTTTCCCTGGGAGAGATGAAGTCAAGATGATTTTGAAATTTGGAGAGACTTTTACCTAATCAAGGAGTCCTTAGGTAACTTCACATGACAAATCAGGGCATGAACTCGGCTACCAAAGGATCTTATACTTTGATGTGCAAGAATTGGTGACTCATCAAGGTGTATTCAATGAAATTAAACCTCTAGGAACATTCATTCATCATACATGACACATATAACATATGCAATGTGAAAATTCCGGAACTCAGAATCCTATTGCAGTAATTGGAAATTATTCTCCTAACTGTTATTTTAATTTAACAATTTATTTGTTGTTTCCTACAACAAATTCTCAATCAATGTTGCATGAAGCGGGAGCGAAGCGGAAGCGTTTTTTGGAAGCGGGGACGTCGAAGCGTCATTTTCCAAAAATCTAGGAAGCGAAGCGTCTGCTATATATATATATATATTTTATATTTTTTTCATTTATACTCAAAACAAACATCCCAAAT
>APFE031503678.1:0-23208 GCA_000404065.3 Pinus taeda | reverse complement strand
CTTTATTCGAATTTTTTTACCCTCAATCTTGCTTACTATTTTATATGAATTTTATGGCTGCTAATTTTTGTCTTGTGGAATCACTTCTTGTTACTTTACAGAATTTATGAAAACGTTCGAATTCACATCATAGAAGTAGTGATATTGGATTATTCCACAACGCATTTAGCATATTAATCTATTATAACATTTATGATAAATAAATTGTCATATTCCATGTCTTGGCCCATTCCTTGGGAAAATAGTGTCACGTCCATAGTTTTCCAAGTGATTTATAATCATATCATTTAGATGTCCATGATAGTACTTATTCGCAATACATGTCAATTGAATGAAAGATTATACTATCCATATAAATTTGTGTTTTACTTATATCTTATGAGTGTGGATACTATTCTTCTTCAGTCTAATAATTTATTATACACTCCATATAGATTTACATTTACTTCTCAATTGAATAATAATTTTGTTTTTAATATTGCAAAAAATATATTTATTTTAATAATTTTATTTGAGGTAATTTTTAACGTTATCTTATTCAAAATTTAATTATAAACCAAAAAAATCAAATTTTAAATTAATAAATTTATATAACATGAATTTAATTTTCTTTTTAACACTAAATTTATGAAACAACAAAAAACTATTTTAATATGATATCTAATATTTTAGACATTTTTATTGTTTTACATTTAAATCCATCTTAATCTATTAATGCCATCTCTAAATTTCAAAGTACTTTTTTTTGGCATTTAATTCTATAATTATTAATATATAATTTTCAGCAGTCAATGAATTTTTCTTTGTTTATTTTAAACATATACCATGCTTTTTTCTATATTTTATTTCTTTATTTTATTTTATTGTTTTTTTTAGATTCTATTATAATTCTATACCTTTTAAATATAAGATTTTATTTAATTGCAAATTTTTAATTTTTAAATTTATTTAAATAGTTTAAATAAAACAAATAATTATAACCAAGTCAATAGTACTTTTTCAACTTACTTACACTAAATACACAAATATATTTAGTGAAATTTTCAAAGGAACTCATAAATGCATTAAGATGTGAGGTAAGGGTTAATTAGTGCTCCACATTATCACGTACAAGCCGTCAAAGGTATGTTCATGCCAAGAAATCAGGACCAAAAACTACCCTACATCACCCTTAGAAGTGGAAAGGGCTTATGTAGAACTAACTAGGTCAACTATTGGCACTCAAATGTGATGTACAAGCCCTATCTTGTAATATTAAGGATGGACATCATCATCTATTAGGTCATGATGAGCCTCTTTATTGGGTAACTTTATGGAACTTCATACACCTCCAAGCTTATTTAAATCAACTCTTCTCATAATTCGTTACATATTTTGATTATATTTTTGTTAATGAGATGAGTAAAAGTGATATGTTATGTCTAGTGGACTAATGTGCATTGATTGCAGGCTTTTGAGAGTAAATCATGGCAATTTTGGCTAATTAACGACAGAAACTTGAATGGGACAAGGAGGAGATATTATAGGCAATAGATCCTCCTCATTTAATCCTCACTCATTCCAATATTTCTCCATCAAATCACACTAGCTTGGAGTTGCAAGCAACTGAGTCATGAAGATCAGAAGTCAGTCAAGCCAGTGACAGTTAAAGAGCCAGTTCATCTTGAGTTTGGGAGCCAAGCCTCCCTAGATTTAAGGAAGTCATAGGAGACTTCAGTTGTATAAATAAAGATGCCTAGAGCCTCATTAGGATTCAGATTTTTTATGTAAAAGCATTAGGAATTCTCAAGCTGAAGACTTGTGGAAGACATTGTTGTGTAATTTTCTGATATGATAATGAGAATGATAGTTTCCTTGATCCAACACTGAGTTGACTCAGATGGCTAAAACTCTTGGATTAGGGTTCAACCCTAGCAGCAAAGGTTCCTCTTCTTGTATTTCTATGCTTAGTTGATTTCATAGATTAATGGTCGAATTGTTTTTAGCATTACCTCATTGCATGTAGTTGTGGATTTGATTAGTTTGCTTCCATTTGTGCATTGATTTAGTAGTAGCTTGGGAAGACAAAGAAATATCAAAAAGTTGATAGTAGGTAGCTTTGGCCTCACTCCTCGCTTTAGGGATCATGGTTGGAGAAAAGAAATCCTATGCAGCCCTAAAAAGACAGAATTCTGATTTCATGTGGAATTTAGGATTTTCTGCTACTTAGGCCAACATTTTACCAGTTTTCAAAAATAGGATTTAGTTGGCATTTCTGATATTTTCAGCCTTGAATTAGATCTCATAAAGGTTTCACACTATTCTGCAAGTTTTTCCATGCATGAAATAAGCAACTAGATAATGAAATTATGTTTTCTTAGTTGACTAAAAATCTTTCTTGTTTGACATGATTCATGGATAAATGCCAATGATTGATGTAGCGTAGGAGTTTCAGAAATGTAGAGAGATATCATGACTAGCAATCTCATCCTAACCTCATCCATCCATGATTATCACTTTTTCCACTAATTCCTCACCAAATTCATCATTACATAAGAACACTTCTCCAAGTTTAACTGAGCAAATCCAACCATCTCACAAACTCTGTTTTGAGCTTAGAATGAGTCCTAGCCACTCCCTTTCCTCATTTCTCTCACCATTCACCTTCCCTAAGACCTACACCACTTTCCAAATCCCTCCTCTTTCTCTCAGTCGGATCTTGTGGGAATACAGGGGATCAGTAGTAGCATTAGGACATCTTGTAGGAGGCATTAGGACATCATGTAGGAGGAATTAGGACATCCTCTAGGATGACCTATAGTGGCCTGTTTTGAGGCCGAATTGTGGAAAGAGCACCAAGGAAGATAGAAGAAGAACCCTACTTGCCTCCCAAGCCATTTGACCATTCACCATCATCCCTAATCGACTTGCCACATAACCAAGAGGATTTAGCATTCACATTTTCACATAAAAAGGACAAAAAGGAAAAAACAGATATTGTGCTCATTTACATGCGCAGTAGTAGAATATTTGGTTATTTCAGATTGCATGCCTAGGGCAATAGGATTACACACATGTCAACTTAGCCATCTTTTGAAGCAAAGCCTCTTAGAAGTAGTTAGATGAATGGTGTGTTTAAGAATTTGATATTAGTTTTTCCTTTGTACAGTAGACAATGTTTTAGTTAGAGTAAATTTCCCTTTTCCTCATTGGTAATCAAGCTTTTTCTGAATCAATAGAAGGTTGGTTTGAGAAACCATAATGGTCTAACGCCAACTTGGCAGTGACAAAGAGCAGACCCATAACATCTGGTTGTCTATAAAACACTATCACTTCCAAGTTTGTATGAACCCTAGGTTGATAAAGTAAAGTTGGTAACCCTAGGAGTTGCAACATTCTTGTTGCAATACTGGTGCTCGTCCCCTTTTGGCATTGTTTCCGGGGAGGTATCTTAGTAAGATGTGATTTATGCTTTCTTTCTTCCATTTCTTATCTATGACATTCTACTATTAGATTCATTTATGAACAAGTAATTGTAACTCAATTTTCTTTCTTTTCCATTTTGTAAGTGAGATTTCATTCAAGCTATTAGTTTCCATTCAGTTTGTGATTTCAATTCTGCAGTTAGTCTCAAAGCTTGAAAAAAAACATAAAACTAAGAAAAAAAACTTCTTTCGTTCCTCGTAGGAATAGGGATAACTTAGGGATATTTCTACCAAATACCCCCACCACTTCAAACATCCAACCTTCCCTCTTCTTCGGTAGCTGTGTATTGGAGGACCCCTTAGGCGAACAACCCGATATTTTCGAAGAGTCTACAGGGGGAGAAGAAGAAGGAGAGCCCATTCCAACTGACCTAATGGATGGAAATAGAAATGACATAGGAGATAGAGAAAGAATTGAGGGTTCTTTTCCACAAATGCATTCAAGCCAACCATCAATTGCCACCCAAATTAGGGGGAATTTTATATCAACTTAACATTTATAAAGAGAAAAAAATTGAATTTAAAATATTTTTTCCTTTGTTAAACTTTTTTTTCCACTCAGTAATATCAAGGAGATGTTAAATTTCTTTAATACTTAATAAAATTCCATACCAGACATTTAGAAAATATCGATGGTAAGAAGAAATTTAGTGTAAACAATAAATGAATAAAGTGAAGGATATTTTCCATTTAATTATTGTGCTTTCTAATTCAATGACATCATGGAGATGTACAATTCCTTCAATATTTGATATGAATTAGAATTTAAAATACATTAGCAAAAAGGGAAGATTGGAAAGTAAGTATTTTGTATATAAAAGAACTGAAAAAATTATAAAGAATGATTCAAAAATTTTAACGGTGCCTATCTCAGAATGATGGAGATGTGTAATCTTTTCCTTATTTATCTTGGAGTTGGCATACAACATGAATGTGTGTGTCTGTGTGTCTATGTTGTAGTAGTGTAGATAAATATCCAGATTTCAACTATATATATATATATTTATATATATTATATTATATATATATATATATATTATATATATCTATATAAATTATATATACTATAAGTATCACGTTTCCAGGATATCATGATCTCTACGATTGCAGGCCTTGATTCTCCCCAGGCCAACACTATGGATCCTCACGAGAAGGCACAGTCAGACTGGAAGGAATTTGGAGGCCGTGGGGCTCCATCATGGGACCCAAATCCACACAAGTTTTTTCGACCCGATCTCCTGTTCACTCATCCCCAAATGATATTCAACGGCTATTATAGAGACTAGGGTTCCTTACGAAACAACTACTTATACCACTCACACACTACAAACCAGAGCTTTTCCAGAGTCATACCCTGGCTGTCGATCTATTGCCCACAAGATAAAAGCCAAAAATAAAGCTATATGGCCAGAGGTCGAACTGCGCGGAAATGGATCTCAGCTATGGGGCCTGTTGCGCCCCTTTATTCACAAAGGAAGGCAAGGTCTGGCACCAATGGATGGAAGCTAAGAGCTACAACAGATCCAGCCAAAGGTGACATGATCCCGAAGGGCCAGACATTCTTGTGAAAAGTACATATTCTACAGATAGTGACTGGGACTATGAAAAACGTCCTCCACAAACTAGATCTAGAGAAACCAAGGCAAAAACTGAATACAAAACATAGTGGTGCAATTAGGTTTATAGAGGAAAAGCCAGATCCAACAGATCAGGACCTCAACAAGGTCTTTCCACTCTGCATGGACAAAGATCTGATACAAATCTTCATCAAAATGATAGGGGTAGACACTACTGCATGCAGCTCAGCAAGGGGACGAGTATTCATGAGTTAAAGAAGGAAATCTAGATCCAACTTGGAACCACAACAAAACACCAAAATCTGATATATATAAGACATAGTCTGTAGGACAACCACACACCTCAGCACTATGGTATAATGAAAGATTCAACCATCATTCTTAATCTAAGGTTGTGTGGTAGATGTAATGGAGTCACTTCAGAAAATATAGGTTCCTTCTATGATGCAGTCAAAGGAAAGGATAAAGTACCAAACAAACTAGCATGAGCATTAGAACTACTAGGCCCCTACGTTGTGGAACAAATATTGGAATCTCCAATGCTTCAAGTGTCTTTGCTAGAGGTAACTGCTCTACACATAGATCTATCCAAGAATGTTGTTATCTATAGATTTAACAGCTTTTTGCCAAAATTTGATGCTCTGAATCGACGGATCTTCTCCTCATGGTCATCTAACTGTGAAATTTACCTACGCCCAAAAGGATTTTTTGTAGCTAGATTCAACACAGAACGGGAACGTGATAGTATCATTAATCAGGGACCTTGGTTTTGGGGAATTGTTGGCCTCTTCACCACCCCCTGGTTCCTTAATTTATATGTCAATACTATGAAAGTGTCAATAATGCCTGTTTGGGTTAGGCTTCATAACCTCCCTCTACAATTTTGGCATCACAAAGTTTTAATAGCCATTCGGAATTCCATGGGGAAATTCCTAAAAATGGATGAAGATAGAGCTATTAGGGGAATTTTCACATTTGCTAGAATATGTGTGCAAGTGGACTTGAGTCAGGGGCTACCTGATCACATTAGATCGATCTTCAATAATACTTTGTGGAAACAACTGCTGAACTACGAGAATACATCATTCAGATACCAAGGGTGTGTGCAAACAGAGCATCTCCAATATGCCTACCCACATAAACGACCCCAAAGGGAATAAGAAACAACAAAAAAAGGCCAAAGGGTGGTAGCGTACCGACCCACTGGAAGAAGAGGACATGCAGACATAACCTATAGGGAATCTTTCAGAACTTGACACAAAAGGGATAGAAATATACATTAGGAAGAGAACACCCCAAACACTTAGTTCACTATAGCAAAACCCTGTGATTAGCATCCCTTTTTGCTTCCTTTTTTTGCATCTAGAGCCCATTTTTTGTGCTATTTGTGTCCATTTATCAAATATGGTGCAAAACATGATGCAAAGTTTGCACTTAGTTTTGCACCAAGTCTTACATCAAGTTTAGCACTAGGTATTGTAATAGGTTTTGCACCAGATTTTTTACACCAAGTTTTACGCCAGGTTTTATGCCAAGTTTTGTACCATCCATTGCACCATGTTTTGCATCAAGTGTGGCACCTAATTTTGTTCCACCAACTCTTGCATCCTCTATTTCATACACCTTTTGCACCGACACTTGCATCAACTTTTGCATCATTTTTAAATCATTTTTTGCATCCGTTTTTGCATATTTTTTGCATCCCCTTTGTGCCAAGTTTTGCATCGAGGTTTTTTTCTAGTATTGCATCTAATTTTTCATCTAATTTTGTTGCATTGACATTTACATCTTGTTTTGCATCCATATTTACATCCTCTTTTCCATCTGTTATTGTATCCACTATTGCATCCATTTTTCTTGTGCCATAATTTGCACCTAGTTTAACACCTCCCTTTGCACCCTTTTTTGTTTCTAAATTTGCATCCACGATTGCATCCTCATATACATCAAGGTTTTCATCGAATTTTACATCTATTTTTTCATCCCTTTTTATATCCACTTTTGCATCAAGATTTTCATCAGGTTTTGTGCCTCATATTGCATCTAATTTTGTATCGAATTTTGTTGCATCAACTTTTGCATCCTATTTTACATCCATTGTTGCACCCATGTTTATGCCCACTTTTACATCCCTTTTTTCATATTATTTTTCATCTTCATTTGCTTCTTTTTTTGCATCTATCATTACATCCGCTTTTGTTGTTACACAATTTGTGCCATGTTTTGTACTTACTGTTAACCCATGTTTGCTTCCAATTTTTCATCCATCTTCACATCCTCTTTTGCATAAAATATTGCATCTATTTTTGCATCCACTTTTGTGTTGGGTTTTGCATCTCATTTTGTATCTTCTTTTGCATGCACTCCCATTGAATCCATATTTTGCATCCAATTTTGTTTCTCGTGTTGCACCCGTGTTTGCATCCACTCCCTTATAAAATCTTGTCTTGCATCTAAGTTTGCATCTTTTTTTGTGCCTATTATTACATCCACTTTCTCATCCACTTTTGTTGTCCTATGATTTGTGCCATATCTTATGCCTATCGTTGCAACCCACATTTTCTTCCACTATTGCATCCACATTTGCATCCTCTTTCGTGTCCAAGTTTGCATCAAATATTGTTTATGTTTATTGCATTCCATTTTGAATCTACTTTTACATCCACTTTTGATTTGTCCAAATTTTCAACTAATTTTGTGTCCACTATTGCACCCATGTTTACATCTGTCTTTGCATCCAAGTTTTCCTCATTTTTGCATTCAGGTTTGTATCTTTTTTCTTTGTACATTCATTGTTGTATTTAGATTTGTTTCACCACAATTCATGCTAATTTTTATGCCTACTATTGTTCCCATGTTTTCTTCCACTTTTTCATCCATGTTTTAATCCTATTTTGTGTTCAAGTTTGCATCAACTATTGCATCTACTTTTTCATCCACTTTTGTGTCAATTTTTCTACCTTGTTTTGCATCTACTTATGTTGTGTCCACCCTCCATCCAATTTTAAATCTATTTTTACCCCCATATTATTTTTTCACTTTTGCATCCCTTTTCCAACACACATCATATTTTTTGCATTGATGATATTTCTTATGACATTGAAAATTATGAACAAATGATGACAATGTCAATAATTATAATGATGATGATAATGAAGATGATGACAATGACATGAATTGTGATTATTATGATAATTACAATGATGATAAATATGATGGGGGTTACAATGACAATGATGATGATGATGCGAATGACCTTGGCCATTCTTCCCAATTTTTAAATGTTGTCATGGTCATAATCATAATAATTATCTTTGGCGTTGTATTCCAAGTCATCATAATCTGATCATCATTATCATTATTTTAATCTTGGTCATCATCAACAACAATAATGACATGAATGATGATTATGATGTTCATGATGAAGATGACAACAATTATGATAAAAATTATATTAGTTATGATGACCGGGATGATGACAATTATAATGACGATGATAATGGTAGTGATGATGATTATCATCAATCATATATAGCAAATAAAGTTGTTATTTCTCTTGCATATATCATGCGTACTAAAAACCCTTTTTGAGCACTCATAACATTTTTTGGGTTGATGATATTTCTTACGATACCTATAATTATGAATAATTGACGACAATGTCTATAACGATGATGATGATGATGATGATGATGACATGAATGGCGATTATGACGATAATGATATGATGACAATAATGATGACGGTGATGGTGGTGGTGATGGTGATAATGAAGATGATGACCATCCCTCTGAACTAGGGAGGTACTCATAATGAGACAAAAAAGTACTCTCAAGTTGAAATATTCATATAATAAGGGATCTAGATTGATAAGCGTCAATGATGATTTACATCATCATAGCCAACATTGTCAAAATAGAAAGGCCTTGACTAACAAGTTTATCTCTCCATTAGATCAGAGCACAATGTTGAGAGGAATAAATTTGGACACCACTGCCTCTCTAGGAACTTGTCCCACCGGGATTTTCACAAGGTATGTCCTCACATGATCATTTCCTAATCCATTATCATAATATTTGACACCAGGAAATGTCAACCCGCATGACTATTCTTACCTTGGATTAATGTACTTGACTTATGGCAGTTAGTCCTAGTCAAAGTCCAAATTCTCAAAGAATATTGGTCCCAGATGTTTATCCAATCCACAATTCTCCCTACTGGTGTCTTTATTAGGTTGATGACTATTTGTCCTCGCCATAGTACATGACACATGGATAATATGGTGTCTACCTTCACTCCCTCTCAACCAAAGAGGAGACATCCAGTACAAGCATAAGATTTTCTCAAGAATACCCATCATTTTCATAAAGACTAATATCATTAATTTGTTTTCATCACATGATGCCTTTATGATTAAGCATCCATAGATTTGTGGCAAAATATTTCACCCTTTTTCATTAGTGATGAAACAAAATCAAAAAGTGAAAGCCAAAATCAATAAAGATACACTATATTGATTTATCTAAGTCTAAACTCTAAGGTTGGAGTGAAAATTCATGAAATTTTTATATCTATGAGTTGTGCCAAACTTATGAAAACCTTATTCCCTAAGTCCTATATATAAGAAAAAGAAAAAGAAAGAAAAATAAGGCCCAATGAAAGGTAACTCATGTATTCACTCCCTATTTGGAAAATATATGAATATATACACTCCTAGTTACACTTGATCACATGTTTGTGATGGTTAAATCATGAAGTCCTCCTTTCCGCTTGCATTTTCAATTCATTATTTAACCACCTAATTGAGGATCTCGGGAATGTTTTTTTCCTAAGGGTTTCATGTCTACTCTTGGTTTACATATGCCACACTACTGTCAATTTATGTGACAGAGTGAATTACATAAGTTTGTGGAGTTATTAGAATAGTGTATTAAGTTAGTCACTACACACACATGTATTACATCTCATTGATCCACATGTGTGGGTTGGAGACTCATTGCTTGACAACTTTAATGGAGACTACTTTATAGCTTTAATGGTATAGCTTAGAAAATATCTTGTTAAACATTGTGATTCATCCTTTTTGTTTTCCTTGAGACAATTGATAATACTGAAGTAACTCTTAATAATCCATGGATATGGGGAGTATAAATTACTTGTGCTAGAAATAGAATTGAGAAATATAGGTTTTCCATTCGTGATATTGGAGTCATAGACATTGGATACATGGTAGTAGTCCTCGATGTCAATTAACTAAAATTGTATTGTCATAATGCGAAAAGAGGTAAACATATTGGTAACCTTGATGTCTTGATCATTTCAAATCATTACCATTCCACCCAAGTATCTCTAAGCATCAATCACTACTACTTGGAAATTCCTCCCCCATTTGCTAATTATATGAGGTAGAACCTCACTTTATTTTTGTTTCTCATATCAACATTATTGATGGGTTCTTTGTGTACCATTTTTCTTGTAGGAGTCTTTGTTTTCCTTTATTATTGAGGGCCCTCATGTTCCATGAGACTATTTTCATCAAGAATTTACACAAAAAGTAAGTATAATGTGACTAAAAAACACAAGTCTCAAGATTTAAGTGCTTGGACAATTCCACATCATGACTCCTATATTTCCTTAACCTGGGACTGAATGGTGAACTTGATGATCTTAAGTGAAATTGGTCAATGAAAATCTAAAAAAGAGGTGAATTTTGACTTTATCACATACAATTTAATATACTAAAAGAAATATCCATAACAATTTCATCATTCAATGAATCATTAAAAAAAATATCGAAAACAATTTCATCAAGCAATGAATCATTGCATTATAAAATACAATCTATAAACCTTTCGGGAACGTTTTGCTAAACCATGCTCAAAACACAACATATTTAATATTAATATTTAACAATAATATGGGCAATAACACATTTTGATAAATTAAATAACATATTATGAAGCCTAAAAAATGTCACTAACAGAAAACTATAAAGCATGCTACTAATGGAAGTGACAACTCAATATCACCATAAGACAATTAATCTATTAAGACCAAGATTAATAGGGACAAATATCTACAAAGGACAAAGGAAAGCCTATTTTAACTTTATTGTTTTATTCGGTTCAAGAACATTTCAAGATAAAATGAAGAGCATAATTAGTTTTATTGCATTAAGAAAACCCAAGCACATTCTATAACTTAGCAAGGAAGAGATGTATCATACCCATCTCAGTGACACAACACATGCCATTAAGTTACTTTTTTATATATAATTTAAAATCCTATTATAAAATCAGAAATTTAGCATGAATGGAATGTTAAAATCTATTTTTATAAAAACAAAATATAATTTTTCTTGTAGAAAAAGATTACCAAAAACTAAATATACTTTTTTGGAAAACAAAAAAATACTAAAACTAAATATATATTAAAAAAAAATAAACATAAGCAAACTTGAATTTGAATTTGACACTCTTGTTCACTTTCGGAAACTCATATGGTGGAATGTGATCTCTTTATCCTCATATTTAGCTTTTTCATAGAAAATAAAAGCATACAAAAGCGCGAAAGAGCCATAAAGCATGGGGAAAACTTTTCCTAAGCACAAAAGCATCTAAAAAGTGGAAAAGGCCATTTTTATATGAGGAAACATTATTCACCCAAAAGATTTTTCCCAAATTGGACTAATGAGGAATTGGGAAAATATTCATGACCTTCACTTTCCTATATATTGAAGGCTTGGCCATTGAAAAAATGATGGGAATTCTTGTATTGTCACACTACTGAGAGAGGGAGAGTTTTGGAGCTAGGAGTTGGGGGAGGTGTTGTTGCAACTACATCTGATTGTTGTATCTTTCCTCAAACTCCTTTATTAATATAGATCAGTTGTTCTTCCTTCCATATGTTTCTATTCATTCTTTACTTATTCTATTTAGCTAATGAATGTATGGGACTTTGGATTATATTTATTTATTCAATAATATTTATATGTTTCTAATATTTTTGATTATCAAGATATTATGTTTTGAAGGTTTCTTTATTCTCTCTCTTATGTATAGGACCAAGTTTTTTGATTTAGCTAGGAGGACTTCCTAGCTATACTAAAAATGCCAAGAAGACCTGCATGTGAGGACTCACAAGATATCCTTCTCTTTCTCTTAATCTATACTCTACATCTTGATCTACTAAGAATCTTGAGCCTTCAAACAACCTTTCTCTTATTTGGTCTATCCTAGGTTTCTAGGATAAACTGAGAGGGTTTTATGTTCATATGACCATGCATTAAATCCTATAGAAAAATGATATTTAAAAACTTTAATATATTTCACTATGTAAATTAAATTAGTAAAATGAACCCATAGAGGGGGTCATAAATGGAAATAAAAGTAAAACTCTAAACAAGAAGTCAAAAGTGGATTTAGCTGTGGATGCAAAATTGGGAGTAGAATTGGATGTTAAACTAGCCATTAAAACAAGATGCAAACAATGACACAAAAAGTGTTTTAAAGTAAAATTTAAAAAGCGTGGAACAATAGACACAAATAAGGGAACAATATAGAGCATATGAAAGGATACCAAATTTGGTGCAAACAAGGATGAAAAATTGGGTGCAAAAGGGATGTAAGAAAAGACACAAAACAAGATGCAAAATGGGACTAAAAAAGTGTGAAACCAAGGATGTCAAAAATGATGCATAACTATATGAAAATTCAAACTGAAAATCTAGGTTCAAAATGACATACAAATGTGGCACAAAAAATGATGCAAATTTCAATGCCAAAAAGGATGCAAAATTAGATACCAAAAAAGATGCAAATTTGGACATAAAAAATGGTGCAAAATTGGACACAAAAGAAGAAAAAATGGTGCAAAAATGGGCATAAACATGGCTCAAGTTTGGGTGAACATTGATATGCAACATTGGATGTAAAATGAGGTGCAACAAATAATTCAAAACTTATTTCAAACACAAATTCAAAAGTGGATGAAAAAATGGCTCAAAATTGAACATAACAATAGACAAAAAATGGGATGCAAAGGTGGATGCAAAATATGGTTCAACATAGGATGCAAATTTAGATGCTCAAAAGGATGCAAAATTAGATGCAAGAAATGGCGTTAAAAATTATGCTAAATTGGATGCAACCAATGATGCAAAATTAGATGCAAAATATGGTGCAAAATAGGGAGATAAATAAAATGCAAAAGCGGCTGCAAAAAATGGTGTGAAAATGCATGAAAATTTTGGCACTAAATCAGATTCAACATATGGTGCAAAATTGGATGGAAAAAATGGTGTAAAAAAAGGCAGAAAAGCTGGCCCAAAAATATATGTGAAAATAAGTACAAAATTAGAAGCAAAATATGGCATAAGACAAGGTGCAAAAATTGGGACAAACTAGATGTAAAAAAAGGCACTAAATTAGATGTCAAAGATGGTGTAAAACTCGATGCAAATTATGACAAAAAACTAGAAGCAAAGAATGACAAAAAAGAGGTAGAAAAAAATTATGTAAAAAATGGCACAAAACTAGAAGCAAAACCTACTATAAAACCAAATGAAAATCCTGGTGCAAAATATGATGCAAAAAATGATGGAAAATTTGGCGTAAAAAAGATGTAAAATTTGGTGCAAAAAAGGACGCTTTAAAAATTGTACAATAGAGCCATATTTAGCGCCAAGCTGCTCATCCCAATTGAGAAAAAAATGTACTAAAATTTGGTGCTAAATCTGGCGCAAATTTCCTGATTTGTTGTAGTGGTTGGAGCCATACAACACGAAACAACAACAAGAACATCAACTGGAAGCAAGTGGCATCAAACGAACTCATGGATCCGAAGGATCAGAATCTAAGAAAGAATATCCAATGAACACATCGGAAAACTAGCTAGCTATTATTGCACCCTCTCCCAACTCTAGAGGTTTTCAAAGAGTGGAGAAGAAGAAGGGCCGAAAAATATAGGCTTGCTGGAATTTATGTTTTTCTCTTTAGTAATCCTTTTTGTCCTGTTACTAGAAGCTCACAAGTGAGGTTTTCTGATAACCAAACCTTGTGAGAATCTGGGAAAGAGTGCTAGGGGCCCCTTAGAACCTCTCTGAGCCTCTCCAACTTCTTCCAAGCATTCCTCTTCCTTGGTCCAGTCCTGCACAGTGAAGCAGAGTTCAAGTATATGCATGTGAAAATCGACACTTATTCAAAAATACAAAAAGATAGTTCTTTCAGATTCTGCTGTAGACATAGCTTAGATACATGCATTTAATCTTCTTAGAATTTAATGGCATCCCATTTAGTAGCTTTCATCTTCCTTCTTACATCAGTAGGACTAGCTGGTAGAATTAGGGTTTGCTAGGGTTTGCATTCCTCCTTTGCTTTCAGTTTCTTTCCACAAGTAGATTAGCTCCCCTTCAAGTTAGCTTTCATCCATCATTTACAAGCTTCATCTGAGAGCTTATCAAAGTTGGCTAAAGCCCTGGCGGACTTGTGCCAGCTGACCAAGTGACAGCTGCAACAAGAGCCAGTACTTGTGCATACAGCACCGACGCTTCCAAGTTTGTTATGAACAACCGGGTTGATAAAAGTAAAGAAGGGAGTCCCAAGAGTTGTAGAATTCTTGTTGCAATACTGGAGCCCACCATCTTTTTGGCGCCGTTTCCGGGGAAGCGTTAGAGTATTGGCGATTGTTTCTATTCTTCTATTTTTCCACTACAAACTTCTGCTAAGTAGTTTATTTCATTTCCATTTTGCAATTTCATTCCTGCAAAAGTAGAGTAGACACTTCTTGCTTTCCTAGATTAGCCTTCAAATTTCGAAATTTCAATTCTGCAAGCATAGTTTAGAATTTCAATTCTACTTTCATAGATTAGCATTTCAATTCCTCATTTTCCTTTCAGTAAGATAGTTAGCTGCAGTTCAACCTATTTTAGTTTTGCAGGTACAAAAGCAAGAAAAAGTCTTTCCATTTCATGCCTCGTAGGAACAGAGATAAGACCGACCAATTCTTACCCGACACCCCACCACATCACTAAGTCAACTTTCTCTCTTCTCTAGTGACAGTGAGCCAGAAGAACCTATAGCTGAACCTCCTGAGATATACAAAGATCCTATAGCAGAAGAAGAGTTAGTAACCATTCCATCTGCAGCCATGGCTGAAAACCAAAACGGGAGAAGAGAAGAAGAGAGAATAGAGGGTGCCTTTCCCATTCGAGAGACCAATGGAGACATGAAGATGAAAAACATAAGTCCCTCCGCGCTACCTCATTTCCATGGTCTGACTTCTGAGGACCCTGATACCTTCTTTTTTGAGTTTTTTGTCCTTTGTAGAACTTATGACTATGTTGAGGATGAGAAAAAGTTGAAACTCTTTCCCTCTACCTTCAAGGACGCAGCATTACGCTGGTTCATGGGGTTACCTGGAAACAGTATCACCACTTGGGCTCAAATGCAACAAACCTTCAACACCAAGTACAGAGACTACTCTAGGTCCAAAGAAACTAAGGGGGAAATCTTTCGGATGACCATGGGCAGTGACGAATCTTTGGAAGACTATGAGGTGAGGTTCCAACTCAGTTACAAACGAGCCAGGTGCACACTTGACCCGGAATCTCTGAAGTTTGTTCTGCTCCGAGGAGTCCCTGAAGACCTTTTGGACACCCTTAACCTACTGGATGGAGGAGATATCTACCAACTACCTTATGAGGACATAAAGACCATGTTTAGAAACCATTCTAGGGCAGCCCGGAAGAAAGGTAGGGGGAGTCATATCTCAGCTAACACCTTCCTCTCCAAGCATGAGTTTGCTAACCAGATGGAAGATCTTAAGAGAGAAATGAGACAGACCATCGCCATGCAACTTGATACCTTCAGAATTAAGCAAAAGAAGGAAGAGGCTGAGAGGGCCTTGGCCATTTTTTGTCCTAGATGCACAAGGAAACACCCCAAGAATGAGTGCCCACTACACTCAGTAGAGATATGTTTCGTGTGTGAGGAAGACCATCCCACCAACCAATGCCCTACCTTGCCTGGATTTAAAGCCATGTACCTAGGGACCGAGGTGGCTATTGAACCACTCTACTTCCTCAATCAAAGGAGGCCTCATGGACCTAGGCCTTATCAGCAGGGAATGAAAGGGACATGCCAAGCTTACTACCACCCCAACCAACCTGCCCATATGCCTTCCTGGGCCCCCTGCTCATCCTTCATGGTCCGCACCTCCTCCATGGTCTTATCCATCTCCATACCAAACTCAACCTCCCTCTCACTCGTTTCACTCTCATGCCCAGTCACAACCTCAGTGGAATGCACCTCAACTGGGGTGGAGGCCCTAATACAACACTCCTCCCGCCATTTTGCCTCCACCACCAACTCAATCCCAACCATTACCTCCTGCTCCTCCAAGACAACCCTAGATGCCTGCTCAACAGAACCCGAACCCCAACAACAGACAGGCCCAACAGGTATATAATGGGGAAACATCATGCCCTACCTATGCTGTGGAGATCCAGGAGATCAACCTATGATCTGGGAAAGTCCTTCCAGAGTGCCAACCTCATCCCTTAGAGGAGGAGGAAGAGAAACAGGAAAGTGAACCCAAAGCCATTCCACCCTTTCCTGAGCAACTCACAGCGACCACACAGCCCAACCCATAGGAGGATGAGCTTCTGGGAGAACTTAAGTAGTTGTGTCTGAAAATTCCACTTCTCCAGGCCATCAAAGATGTACCAATTTACAACAAATTGACTAAATAGAAGTGTTTCAGGCACCCAGGCAGGTGAAAGAAAGATGTCTCGGCCATCAATGTCATAGGACAACTGTCCGACCTCATGTTGGGGCAAGTAATCTGTCCAAAGTATTTGGACCCTGGGAGTCGTGTATTTGATGTCCACATCAATGGCACCATCATACCCCACACTTTGATTGATCTAGGGGTTTCCATCAATGTGATGACCAGGGACAACATGCTTCAGCTCAATCTTCAGAGTTCCCTAAGAAAGACTTCGAGAATGTTGCAATTGGCTGATCGCTCCACCATGACTCCCGAAGGGACTGTGGAGGATGTCTTGGTCTCTGTAGACTCATGGGAATACCCTGCGGAATTTTTGGTCCTCCAGCCTAAGGCAAAACTCACAGGTTATCCTCTCATTTTGGGAAGGATTTGGCTGGCCACTGCAGATGCTTATATCAGCTGTCGAGCGAGAAGCATGACCATAAAAAATGGGCCTATGTCCAAGTAGCTGGTCCTATACCCTCCTGCCCAACCTTCGATAAAACATGACTTACCCCTCTGGTTGGAAGAAGGAGAAGAGGATGAGGTCTACTCTGCATCATTATGCACAGTAGAGGCCACCAAGGGGGGTCCTCCAACCGAGGATGATTTGATCAAAAACTTAATCCAAAATCCACCCCCTAGTGAGCTATCCTTGGAAGAGTTGGTGGAAGACACCCAGGTCAATGCCTTAGTAGACCTAAGTGCCACTAATCTGACCAAAACCAGAGTTAAAAATGTGGAGTTTGGCCATGAGAAAACCTTGAAGATAAGCTCCTCTCTCTCTCCCTCTCAGGAAAAGGAGCTGTGCAGTCTCCTAACCCGCCATTTGGGGGCCTTTGCTTGGAGCTACAAGGAAATGAAGGGAATCCATCCCTCAGTCTGCACTCATCATATTTACATCAAGGAGGACTGTAAACGAGCTAGGCAACCCCAGAGGAGGATGAACCCAACCCTTAAGGACATTGTTAAAGAAGAGGTGCAAAAACTGTTGGATGTGGGATTCATCTACCGCATCTCGGATAGTGAATGGGTTTCCCCTCTAGTGTTGGTGCCCAAGAAAAATGGGAAATGGAGAATTTGTGTGGACTACAGGGAGTTGAAAAAAGCCACCAAGAAAGACCACTTCCTTTTACCTTTCATAGATCAAGTGTTGGATGGTCTGGTAGGAAAGATATTTTTCTCCTTCCTATATGGGTTCAGTGGGTACAACTAGATTCAAATCAGCCTCGAAGACGAGGATAAGACCACATTCACTTGTCCATGGGGTACCTTTGCCTACCGTGTCCTACCCTTTGGGCTATGTAATGACCCTACCACGTTCCAAAGGGCTGTGTTAAGCATCTTTGCAGAGTTGGTCCATGATTCGGTAGAAATTTATATGGATGACTTTACTTCTTACGGTTCTAGCTTCCAGGAAGCCTTGTCCAACCTGGGAAAAGTTTTGAGTAAGTGCATCGAGATGAATCTATCCCTCAGTCAGGAGAAATGTGAGTTCCTGATGACTGAAGGGACTGTGTTAGGCCATACCATCTCTCGCCAAGGGTTACAGGTGGATCCCACCTCCTCAAAAGGTGAGAGATGTCCGGAGTTTCTTAGGCTTAGCAGGATATTACCGTAGATTCATTAAAAACTTTAGTAAGTTGGCCTCGCCCTTGTTTGGTCTCTTAGCAAAATATGTTGAGTTTAAATGGTCGGATGACTGCCGAAAGGCTCTGAACGAATTAAAGGATAATTTGGTGTCTGCTCCCGTTCTAAGAGGCCCAAACTAGGCCCTACCTTTCCACATCCACACGGATGCCTCGAACAAAGCCATAGGGGCAGCCCTAGGACAACTTGAAGAGAAACTCCCATATGCTATATACTTTGTCAGTAAAAACTTATCCAAGGGAGAAATTAATTACATGGTAACTGAGAAAGAGTTCCTAGTTGTGGTCCATGCCCTGAGCAAGTTCCGACACTATATCACTGGCTATCAAACATTTGTACATACTGACCATGATGCAATCCGATATTTAATGAATAAGCCTAATGTGAATGCTCGTATTATTAGATGGTTACTTTTATTGCAGCAGTTTGATTTGACGATTGTTGATAAACCAAGTAGAGAAAATGTTGTTGCTGACTTCTTGTCTAGACTGGATTTGCCTGTAGGTGAAGAAGGAACCGTGGATGACCAGATGCCAGATGAGCATCTGTTTTCCATCTTCTTACTCTCCCCATGGTTTGCTGATATAGCAAACTATCTGGTCTTAGCATAGTTCCCTCCGCATCTATCCTCGAAGGAGAAGAGCAAGATCGTGAGAAAAAGTGCCTCATTTACTTGTATCAGGGGAAACTTGTTCAAACTTGGCCCTGATCAGATCTTAAGATGTTGTGTAAGGGAGGAGGATGTCTTTGACATCCTCCTAACTTCTCACGATGGAGCCTGTGCAGGAAATTTTGCAGCCAAGAGGAATGCCTTCAAGATTCTACACGCAGGCTACTATTGGCCCACTCTTCATGCAGATGTCAGAAGATATATCAGCCAATGTGACCGATGCCAAAGGATGGGGAAACCAACCCGAAGGGATGAAATGACTCTCCAACCGCAGGTGACTCTTGAGGCATTTGAGAAGTGGGGTATGGACTTTGTGGGCCCTATCAACCCTCCTTCAAGGCAAAGGTCTTACATCATTATGTGCACAGATTATCTGACAAAGTGGGCAGAGACCAATGCAATCAAAGTAGCAACAGAAGAAAAGGTGGTCGAGTTCTTGAGAGAACATTTTCTACAAATTTGGCTACTCAAGAGAGATAGTCACAGATCAAGGAAGCCAGTTCACCTCCAATTTGATTGAAGATCTCCTTGCTCATCACAGAATCAAGCATAGGACTTCCACCCCATATCATCCTCAAGCGAATAAGGGAAGTCACCAACAAATCATTAGAGGGGATCTTGACCAAGGTGGTGAGCAGCAGCAGAAAGGATTGGGCAGATCACCTGGTTGGGGCCACCTGGGCCTACAAAACCACTTGGAATACCACCACTAGTTTCACACCCTATGAGCTAGTCTATGGAAAGAGAGCTTTGCTGTCAATTGAGTTTGAGTACAACACCTTGAGGATGGTAGCTCAGCTGGACCTAGACCTCATTCATGCTCAACAAGAAAGGTTAATGCAGCTGAATGGGTTAGATGAACTTTGAATGCAGGCCCTACTCCACTTAGAAGTGACTCAACTTCAAAGGAAGGTGTGGCATGACCGGCACCTCAATGACAAACAATTCCAGCCGGGAGATTGGGCGCTGCTATATGATTCCAAACATAAGGATTTCAAGGGAAAACTGAGAACGAGGTGGCTAGGACATTATGCAGTAGAAAAATGTAATGATAATGGCTTTGTTCTTATCTAAACTTTTGATGAAGAAGCCATTCCCATGCTTGTCAATGGACATCGACTCAAGATCTACAGGAAGCCTCTGTCAAGGCAAGAGTTCGTCAAAACTATGGAAAAATTAGTGTTGGTCATAGAGAAGGGTTCTGCCTCTGTTTTGGGCACACCCTGAGCCTCATTTCATATTCTAAAAAAAAAAAAAGAAGAAAAAAAAAAAAAGAAAAAAGGAAAAAAGATCCTTGGGTGAAAACCTTTCTAAGGTGCCCAAGGTAGGTAGTTGGAGTAAAAACCTCATTGACGCGCTCCTGCTGTCTTTCAAAAAAAAAAAAACAGAGAATGTAAATAAAAGATCCTGGGGTGAAAACCTTTTCAAGGCGCCAGGGGTAGGCGGTAGGGGTGAAAACCTCATTGAGGCGCCCCTGCTATCTCTTTAAAAAAAAAAAAAAAAAAAAAAAAAAGAGAAAAAGATGAAAAAATGGAACAAGAAAAAACAGTTGATCTTTGAATTTTTGCAGGTTCAGAACGCACCAAAGGAGGATTGTCAACTCACAGACATGGGTTCCTATCAAGCTACTAGACAACCTCTCATGCACATCCACCATGGGCACTCATTTTTGCAAAGTTTGGGTGCAATCGGATTGTGGTTTGGCCTTCTACAGGAAGCTACACGACTTTCTACAAGAAGTTCTGTATTTCTACAGGAAACTTCCTGTAGAACGTTTGAGTGGGACAAAATCAAATACAAGGAGAAACTTGGAGCGTCAAGTCGATTAAGGGTGCATGCAACCACCCTTCTCTATCATTCCCCACTCGCTCCACCTCTTTTCACCACCAAAACTCCAATCTGAGTAAGCATACCTGCACATGCAAAGAAAGCTCTGTTTTTCAAATAAGGGAGATTGGATTTCTTTTCAATTTCAGAAACAAGGTCTCCTGAGGCTCGAGCACTCACCTGTTAGGCGACCTCAGGACCTTTCACCTGTTCAATAAAAGTCTAAATATGTCGGCATGCACCCCAGGGGGAGAAACAACTACAGGAATCCTGTAGTAGTTGATCCAGCTGGAGTACCTTCCACGAAGACACCAGTAGTTCACAGGATAGATGCATGCCACATTCGCCACCAGAGGAATGGGTCTATGAGACTCCCAGCCAGCAGCAGCCAATATGGAGAAGCTCCAACACCTAACCACGGAACAGCAGCACGCAAACTGGCATCCATCGTCTTGAACCCTGGAAGAAATCACATCCACAGTCGCACAGGTCAGTAACTAACATTATTTCGTTCCATAGCATAAACTATACTTTGAATATGCACAACTTTGGAAATGGGCAGATTGAACAAGAGGTTGCCTCTCAACTGGCCACCACAGCCCATCAAGCGGCCTCGTAGGATCTGAACTGGATCGATTGTGGAGCAAGGATGAACAATCGGCATGTGGAAAAGGTCCAATCGGGAATAAGCGGAAGTATGAAGAGATTGGCGGTGGTCACTCCATTGGGAGAATTCGGCGGTGAGGCCAACGGACAACCATGGATAGCTCAACCCCACGCCATGGATTTTGCAGCAATTCAAAATCGGCCAGTGGATTTTTTATGACGAACTGCAATCATTTATGAAACAATCATTTCCCAGCTGAATATGCCTCCTCTTCCTTTGCAAGCGATTAAACTGAAGTCTTCTGCCTGATTCAAGCATCCTGCTGCCACTCAGACTGGTCTTGCACTACCGAAAACTTCTCTGGAAGCCAGGAACGAACTCCTACAGGAAACTGCACTACAGGAAACGCGGCATCCGCAACAGTGTGGATTGTTCATGTCGAGGTGGAAAATTTTAGAGGTAGGCCGAATTTAACCTCCTCATGCAAATAAAATTTCCTTTCAAAGGTGGTGCAATCGACGTAGAAAGGGGTAGGGAAATTCAAGTGTAATTCTGTCTGGTTTAATGTATGCGTCGCTACTAGAATCGTCGTAGTCATCTGCATGAGAACTTTCTTCACGCATATATGGAAATTCCTTTCTGCCGAAGGTGATACCCTACTGAAACACTGTCAAAAATGCAATTTTTTTGTTGCCACTGCGTGTATAACAGAGACGGGCTCTGCGCTCTGGGTGGAAATTCTCGGAATCCTTCCTCTGTACATCTGAGCAGACGAAGTCAGCAGGGCAATCGACCAAAGGTCTCTATTTTTTTTCCGCTCTAAGGAAAGAATCCACTCAGAATTCTCAGTCCGAGAGTGCAAACACAGAATTTGATCGTGCCGGGCAGGTTCATTCGTAAAGAACCATCAGACTCAAAGAAGTTACGAGAGACCCCTGAGGTGGTAGAACTGTTCTCCTGTGCACAGTGGATGTCATTTTGTGACAAGCTCCAGGGGCACGACGATGAAATTACAGAAGAATTCCTCTGGTCCATGGAGTCGAAATCAAAAACATTGGCCATTGTCAATTTCAGAGAATTATCCCTCAGACTCACACCGCATCTCATCAGCAGGGTGACTGATCTACCAATGGGAATTCCATGGGATAAGGAAGAAATGAAGCTGGGTAAGAAGGCTAAAGAAGAATTCTTCTTGCCTGAAGAACAATTCTCAGAGGATAAAAATGGAGTGAGGAGGACTAGCCTGCAGCCGCTCTGGAGTGAAGTCAGCCTCCAAATTAAGAAGTATCTCACTTGCGAGGGGCAGTTTAGCATCATATATGGTTATCTCTTTCGGCTGCTCACAGAGCTCAGGCACCACATGGACCTCACCTCGGAGCAGAAATTGAGCATTCCATACTTCCTTTTGCAGTCCATGACTGAATGTGCCACCAAGCTCCGAGAAGGGACACCAGACCAGCTAGCACATCATGGGCTTATAAAGCTCCTTGTGGAAGATACACTCCACACTTTCAGCATCCCTCTCTGATGGGAGATTTTCTGGAATATGAAAAAGGATGATGACATCCGAGTTTTAGCTGAGGAGCTTACTTCCTCTAGCAGTGAAGAGAAGGAGCCTACGCAGGCCAAGAAGAAGACCAAAAGACA
>APFE031503672.1:26005-98308 GCA_000404065.3 Pinus taeda | reverse complement strand
GAATCTTGCATGCAATCCCATGCTCTAACTAAGAGTCTGCATGTAGATCTGTAGTAGTTGCATGTAGTTGCATGCTTTAACTAAGAGTCTGCATGCAGTTGCATGTAGTTGCATGCTCTAACTTAGAGTCCGCATGTAGGTGTAGTAGTTCCAACAATACAGATAAATACAATTTAAATTTAAACCCTGCCCTTAACCATCAGATAAATACTCTTTAAATTTAAACCCTGCCCTTAACCATCAAATTCAGAAAGCAAATAAAGAATTGCCATTTTCCCAGATGAGTATAGTTTTCCATCTGCAATAATATTTAACTTTCACGAGTATAGTTTCCCTATGCAATGATATTTAACTTTGATATTTTTCCGATGCCCCACATTTGTGTTCGCGTGTCCATAAATCTGACACGTTGCATTACAAATGCCAGGTGCCAAATTAGTAAACCATACGCTTTGGCTGCGTGTTATGTCATGAACAATATGGATCTGATAAGGAGGGAACTTCACTCTGTTTGAGATACATTTTGAGAACCTGAAGTTTAGAATTTGTTCAGCGGTGCTAGTTTTGCCAAGTGCAAAAGGATTTACTCAGAATTTGTTTCTTAGCAGTAGAATGGCTCAGCTTGAAAGCAAGCTGCGAGACATTGAAAATTCGCCAGATGCTCACGCAAAGCTTACTCCTGGTATTCATATCTACTCTGTTGTTCCTCTTCTCTGTAATTTTCTCTGTAATTGTCATGTTGTTGCCTGCGTGAATTTTTTTCCTATAATTTTTCCCACATATTGCAAATGAACATCGCAATATATCATCAACTTGGCGTTGCCAATGGTTTGGAACCACCAGAGAAAGATGGATTGACAACGACGGCACCATCAGCAACATATGCCTTGAAGAACCATGAAAATGCTGTAACCAACCATTGAAAACACAAAACCAATTGATTAAAACAGTAGATATTTGAAGAGCAGGATGCCGGCTACGAGGAGGAAGACTATATTGTAGTCGACGATGAGCAATCTGGTCTTCATTATTATAATAGTAAGATGAAAGTTCTGTTATGGGAAACATTTTATTTTAGTTCTAATGTATTATAATAGTAAGATGAAAGTTCTGTTTTGAGAAACATTTTATTTTAGTTTTGAGTTCACAACGGTTTGTGATTGTCATTGCATTCCAAAATATTCATAAAATTGATTGCATTGCAAAATATTCATAAAATTGGTTGGATTTTTTATTTTTGAAATCTGTCGTTGAAATCAGAATATATTCGAAATCTCAAATCTAAATTCAAATTGGTCATCGGATGAAAATTCAATATTATTGTAGAAAATACAGTATTGTAGAAAATTCAATATTAGTGTAGAAAAAACAGTTTTAGGTAGAAATATAACATTTATTTAAAACGAAATTCTCAAATTTGCCAAATTACCCAGAAATTCTAACCCTTATTTCTATAAAATTGCAGCTTCTGTCTAACTTTTTCTTCTTTTCTTTATTTTCTTTTTTTTTGTTGCAGCTTCATGTAACTATGGTTTTCTACAAGATTGCAACCTTTGTCCATATTTTTTGTGGCAACTATTACATATGTTTCTCAAAGATATTTCTAATCTCACAGATATTGCTTTCAGCTTTGTGCAGCTTCATGTAACTATGGTTTTCGGCAAGATTGCAACCTTTGTCCATATTTTTTGTGGCAACTATTACATATATTTCTCAAAGATATTTCTGAGATATTGCTATAGATATTTCTGATCTCACAAATATTGCTTTCTACAAGAATGCAGCTTTGTGCCTCTCTCCAGTTTTTCTCCAAGATTGTAGCTTTGCGCCTCTAGTCGGTTTGCTTTCTGCCAGATTGTAGCCTATGTCCAACTTTTCTATGTAACAGCTTTTGTTACAACTTTTGGCCAGCTATTGCTTTGTGAAATATTGACCCTTTGGCAATTAGCCGTGGCAACTCCTATACGACTTTTGGCAAGCTATTGCTTTCTCAAATATTCACCCTTTGGCAATTGAACCCCTAGTCAGCTATTGCAACAATATTCTCCCAGCTATTGTAACAATATCCTCCCTATGAATGAAGTAATTCATTTCGCTGAATGAATTCAAAGATCATTCAGAGGAAGTGGGAATTCAATGAACTATTCTCCCTGTGAATGAAGTAATTCATTTCCCTGAATGAATTATTTGAATTAATTCATTTCGCTGAATGAATTATTTGAATTAATTCATTTCGCTGAATGAATTCTAAGATCATTCAGAGGAAGTGGGAATTCAATGAACTATTCTCCCTGTGAATGAAGTAATCCATTTCCCTGAATGAATTATTTGAGTTAATTCATTTCGCAGAATGAATTCAAAGATCATTCAGAGGAAGTGGGAATTCAATGAACTCACAGATCATTCCGAGGAAGAAGAGGATGAATGAATTATTTTTACAGGAAGAAAAAGCGAAAGAGGGCAATGTGATATAAAAAAAATAACTTGAAACTAAGACGCGTGGATGGTAAATAATAGAAGTGCAACAAGTGTGTGGATCATAAATAATGAGAAGTGAAACTAAGACGCGTGGATGGTAAATAATGAGAAGTGCAACAAGTGTGTGGATCATAAATAATGAGAAGTGCAACTGTGTCGTGAAAAATTGGCATTCGATAATGAAGAGTAGCTTCCTTTCAAACTTTGGATAATTTTTTTTTGGATAATTTTATTTTTTTGGATAATTTTTTTTGGATAGGTAAAGTTTTCCCTGACTTTGGATAAAAACAAATTGGATATGTAAAGTTGTTTCGGGAAATGTGGAGTTTCCAATAAGAGGTCAAACTTTGGATAATTTTTTTGGATAAAAAAAAACGGGATATGTAATGTTGACTCGGGAAATGTGGAGTTTCCAATAAGAGGTCGAATTCGAGACTTTGGTTAAAATATGAGGGATGCCAAATTATGACGCCAAAGTTTGGATAAGATTTCTTCAGGGATTAAAATTATTGGTCAACGAACAGATTAATTAACGATCAACCATCAATAATATCGATCGCTATAGTCCCCCGTCAACCATAGTCAACCATCTACTATATTGATCGCTATAGTCCTTGATCGCTATACCATCTACTATATTGATCGCTATAGTCCTTGGTCAACCATCTATTGATCGATTGCTATAGTACCTGCTTTGCGGATCAATATCGATCGCTATAGATCGCTATAGTCCCTACTTTGCGGATCAATATCGATCGCTATAGTCCCTGCTTTGCCGTTGTTGAAAGGTACCGTTGTTGAAATGTATTATTGGAGAAAGTTTGATGTGTTTTAGTTTAGGAATTAGTGCCGTTGTTGAAATGTATTATTGGAGAAAGTCTGATGTGTTTTAGTTTAGGAATTAGTGCCATTGTTGAAATGTATTATTGGAATGTATTATTGGAGAAAGTTTGATGTGTTTTAGTTTAGAAATTACTACCGTTGTTGAAATGTATTATTGGAGAAAGTTTGATGTGTTTTAGTTTAGGAATTAGTTTTTATATTTTAGGTGGTTGTTTTAACTTTTAACTTTTTATTTACATGTAATCTATGTAATTTTGATGATTAATGATGAATGTGTAAAGTGTTCTGCCAAAGACAGTGTCGAGGTGAAGTTCATTCGGTATGACAGTGTCGAGGTGAAGTTCATCCGGTATGACAGTGTCGAGGTGAATTTCATCAACTATGAGTCACACAATTTCTGAATATATACATTTATTTCTTTCATTTTTAACATGGGGTCGAGGTGAAGTTCATCCGGTATGACAGTGTCGAGGTGAAGTTCATCAGCTATGAGTTACACAATTTCTGAATATATACATTTATTTCTTTCATTTTTAACATGGTATCAAAATCGGTTACTTCGGTGGCTCGATGATTAATGAGTTACACAATTTCTGAATATATATTATTGGAGAAAGCTTGATGTGTTTTAGTTTAGGAATTAGTTTTTATATTTTAGGTGGTTGTTTTAACTTTTAACTTTTTATTTACATGTAATCTATGTAATTTTGATGATTAATGATGAATGTGTAAAGTGTTCTGCCAAAGACAGTGTCGAGGTGAAGTTCATCCGGTATGACAGTGTCGAGGCGAAGTTCATGAGCTATGAGTTACATAATTTCTGAATATATACGTTTATTTCTTTCATTTTTAACATGGTGTCGAGGTGAAGTTCATCAGCTATGAGTTACATAATTCCTGAATATATACATTTATTTCTTTCATTTTTAACATGGTATCAAAATTGGTTACTTTGGTGGCTCGATGATTAATGAGTTACACAATTTCTGAATATATATGTTTATTTCTTTCATTTTTAACATGGTATCAAAATCGGTTACTTTGGTGGCTCGATGATTAAGTGTTCTTGGTTGCGGAGTGAGTCTGGAGAGGAACTGACTACACGATGGAGTGAGTCTGGAGAAGAACTGACTACCCAGCAAAGTGAGTCCGGAGAAGAATTGACTTTTTTTTTTTTTCCACAGTCACCATTTGATCAATGCCCATTTTCGTTCGAAGATCACACTGGCAAAGTTTCAAACGCGAGCAGAAGACGAGGCGGTGTGCCTGTGACCCCAAGAAATGTGCTAGTCTTCCTTTCCTTATATGCATCTTCATCAGCGCGACACATCCACAAATGATTTCTCCCAATATACACGTTGCTTGAATTTTATTAAAAGTCTAGGTACTTGCCACTGTTTCGTTGCTCTACGTGTGCTGGAGGATCGATCCAGCGTGATGTGGCAGCGTACGCTAGACAGACAGAGTTTTGTTATAATAGTGAAGCCTGTCGTGAGTGTTATGACATCGATCGTCATTGAGGTGCAGCGTGAGATCTATAGCAATGAAGGATCTGCATGTTTTTCTTAACTCTGTCGATCGGTGCAACAAAGGTCGAGGTCTGGACTGTTTAGCAGATCGTGGCAACAGATCGCCAGCTGAGGTCCGAGATGTGGTGTGTCTGCGAGGTAGAGAGCGAGATCGGCAGCCTTGATCGCAGATCAGTAGTCGTGGTGTGTCTTCCAGTCGGAGAGCGAGATCAAAGATGTGGTGGTGGTGGCGAGAAAAGATAATGCGTGTCCGTCCATGGTGGTGTGGTAAGCCTTAAAGAAATTATAGAGACTCGGGCACGAAGAGAGCAGTGCAACCAATCGACCTGTGTATCCTTCTTCCAGTTCTGTGAGCGTGCAACCGGAGCCTTTTTGTGTGTCGAGGGCTGATTAAACCATGCAGGCACTGTTCAGACCACGAGGATTGGTGGGCGCGAGTGTGGTTGTCCGACCTGCCCACCCGCAGCGGAGGTGTGGCTGCTGAGATCATTGGTCTGAGGATTTATGGGCACTATTCTCGGTGTCCTCGTATTCTCATGGCTTGACACTTATATGTGCTCGATTGTGTATTGACTTGATAATTGTTGCTTGGTAGCCGAGATCCATTGATACTGCAAAAGGTTGTTCTGTGATCTTTTAATTATTAGATCTCATTAAAAATGATCCTGATAGTGGCTTGATCGTGTATCTGTCGGGTCTGTGGTGGATTTGCGTCCTGGCTAGTGGCATCAAGGTCGAAGTGGTCGAAGTGGTGCAGTGAGCATGAGGCCATTACATAGTCAAAGAAGAGGGATTGCATTGTCTTTTCAAGGGTAGTATGAGAACCGATTTTTTTTTTAATACTTAGAAAAAAAATGAATAATCACATGGTAAAGGTGCAATGTGTAGGCCTACTCCATCAAGGGATGATCAAAATAGATTTGAGTCAATTCGCCACTAAGAAGATGAGGTAGGAAAATCCACTAAGAAGATGAGGTAGGAAAATTTAATTGCCAACAATATATAGAGATCATGCTCTTATAACTAGTATGTTAAATGTTGTTTAACCCTCTAATTATAAAGACGCAAGTCAATATGATTAATGGAGGGCAGCCATGAAAGAGGAATATGAGTCAATACTTGAGAACAAAACTTGGGATCTAAGTGAACTAGTTGAAGGCAAACAACCCATAGGTTTCATATGGTTATAAAAGCCTAAATTTAAAGAAGATGGTACTATAGGCAAATATAAAGCTAGGGTGGTGGCAAAGAAGTACTCGTAAAAAGAATGCATAGATTATGAGGAAACCTTCGCCCCTATAGCTAAATTAAACACAATTAGAATTTAATTTCTTTGGCTACCCAACATCATTAGATGATACAACAACTACATGTGAAATATTCATTTTTAAATGGTGAATTAAAAGAAGTCTATTTAATGCAACATAAAGGGTTTGTTAAATAGGGGAAGAACATTTAGTTTGTAGATTGAGAAAAACACTGTATGCATGAAAACAAGCACCTAGTTCATTGTATGATAAAATTGACTCATTTTTCTTACAACATAGTTATAAGAGGAGCAAGATCGACTCTAATATGTATAATGTGTTTGATGAAAAGGGGAAAATTGTTTTTATTTCTTTCTATGTATATGATCTTATTTTTACATGAAATGCAGATGAGCTCGTTAAAGAAATCAAAATACAAATGTCAGAGGATTTTGAGATGAAATACCTTGCAAAGTTACATTATCGTTTGGGTCTTGAAGTCTAAAGGGATTTTGGCCGAACTTTTCTGTCTCAAGGAAAGTGTGTCAGGAGCTTATTGAAAAAGTTCATAATGGATCAATGCAAAGTTGCCTCAGTGCCTTTACAACAGAATGCCAAAATTCATAATGATGATTGTTTTAAGGAGGTGGATGCAACACTATACAGACCATTAGCTGGGAGTTTTATTTATTTAACTACAACTAGACTTGATTTAACATTTTCAGTTAGTGTTTTAAACAAGTTTATGTAAAAGCCTCTCGAGAGTCATTGGGTTGCAACGAAAGGCATCTTAAGATATCTTCAAGGAACCTTAGACTTTCATATTAAATACACTAATTCGATTGATGTTAGATTGACAAGTTTTTCATATTTAGACTGGGTCAGAAATCTGGATGACTGATGATCCGTAACAATTTATGCATTCATCATTGGGTTTGGGGTTAATTCATGGAGCAACAAGAAGCAGAAAATGTATCCTTGTCTTCAGCAAAACCCGATTATCAATCAATGTGTGCATAAACATGTGAAGTAATTTGGTTGAGGGGACTTCTCCATGATGCCGAAGAAGAACAAAATGATGCATCAGTTATCAGATGTGACAATTAGAGCTCAATCAAAATTGCAAACAATCTAGTGTTTCACAAAAACACAAAGAATATTGATATGTAGTTTCACTTTGTTAGAGAGAAGGTTCAGTCAAAAGAACTTTATATTGAATATTGTAATACTTGTGATAATGTTTCAAACATTTTTACCAATCCCCTTGGAAGAATTATATTTTAGTTATTTAGGGAGATTGTAGGAGTACTAGTGAACCCTTTGTCCTCTAAGGGGGGTTGTTGAAATTAATGGAGAATGTATTATTGGAGAAAGTTTGTTCATCAGTTTTGTGAGTCTTAGTTGAGGAATTAGTTCCTATACTATAGGTGGTTGTTCTAACTCTCCTATTTTCATGTTAGATAGATATATATATATATATATATATATAATAAATAAATATATATATATAATATATATATTATATAATATATTATATATATTATATATAATATATATATTCTGGATGATTAATGATGAATGTGTAGAGACTTTTCCAAAGGTAGTCTCTAGGTCAATCTCCTCACTTGTGAGTTGCACGGTTTTTTATTATATGTTGGTTTGTTCCATTTTTAACACAATAGCATTTAAACATATCCATTAAAGGGGAAAATGAATGTTGTCCTTTAGAACATTTCTTTTTAAATTAGAAAATCTCTCACTTCGTTGATAGGATTCCTATCATCAATTTCTTATTATGCCATTTCGAAAGTATGCCTTATAACTTGCTGTGTTATTTCCATATTTTGACAATATAAAGAAACAAGAATGGGAGGTGTACTCATAACATCATTTTTTGGTTTCTTCTTTGAGGCTTGATTTCTTGCTTTGATATTGTAGCTTTTTGAATGATTTGTTGGTTTTTTCTTTGAGGCATAGAATATGTTTTTTGATTTCTTGCTTGAACATTGTATTTTTTTGAATCACTCTAATTTGAATTTTGTTCCTACTCATTTTTATTTTCACCCATTCTTGTCTTGTTGTTATTCTTTTCTCTCTGCTACTTTTACTATTTGTGGTCATTTTCCTTAGTTTTTACATTGTTTGGTCCCATAACTACATCAATCAAGCTAATGGGTGCATTTTCTTCATGTTCTTTTGAACATGCCTCTCCTTGGTAGCCTAAACCATTCTTAATATCGCATGATATTTGGTCATTGAAAATGTCATCCAACTTACTAGATCTTTGATAAATTTCTAAATAAAACTGAGTTGTTCCTTAGACTTTTCTATCTCTTTTCTAACTCTTTTCTATGGGAAATGACCTTCTATTTGAGCTTTTCACATTCCTTTCTTTTTTCCTTTTAGCTACCCCAGTAATGTATCTTTGACTTTATTTTCTTCATCATTTTTTAGAAGAAGAGGTTCCAAGTGTTTAGAGTTACCTCTTTCTTTTTGAAAGTTTGTGAGCCTATCTTTTTGCACCTTATTCCTTTTCCTTACCCTTTGAACTTCTTTTAAAGAAATGATCAAATTCGCCTTCCAGGTCAACCTCAACCACTTCTTCATCAAACTCTACCTATTCTTCCTCTAGGTCGTCTAAAGCCATGAGCACAAACTCTTTTGTACTTTCTTTAGCTTTGTTCTCATCAAAGGATTGTTCATCTTCATCTTTTGAGGAATTGCTATCATCTTTAGTATGCAAACTCTTATTTTTATATTCCTTTCCTTATGTACCTTCCCATACTTATCCTTATGTTCATCTTAGTTATTGTTCTCCTTTTTTGGAAATTTAGATGCATATTGACCTACTTTACCACAATCAAAACATTTGAAAGGAAACTTAACTTTATATTCTTTAAATCCTCTTTTCAATTCTCTTACAAACTTTGTCTCCACTTCATCAGATTCATAATTTGAGTCATATTGATCTTATTTGAACTTTTTGTTTGCTTTGGAGGATTCCTTATTTGGTGTAGTTTTTTCTTTCTAAATCCTCATTTCATAGGAATCCAATGTTCCATGGAGTTGATCGAAATTCAGAGTGTTGATATCTAACATTTACTTCATATTTGACAACTTTACATTGAACCGTTCAGGGAGTGACCTCAACACTTTTTGAGCTACAACTAACTCAACCACTATTTCGTATGGTCCTTTTATTTTATTGTCTACTTCCTCCACTCAAAGGAAGGATTTATGTATTTCCTTATCTTCATGCATATTTAGGGATTCAAACTACACTCAATAGGCTTCAAGTTTAGCTTTTTTACTTTACTATTTCCTTTCACAAAAACTACTAATCTCATCCCATAGTGCCTTGGCAGTGGTGCAATCCATAACTTTGATGAATTTAGATTCACGAATTCTGATAAGGAGTGAATTCATCACCTTAGAATTATAAGTGAATTGAAGTTGATAATATTTGTTAAGCATGACTAGTGGCTTTGTGTAGCCATCTTGCACTATGCCCCAAACATCTACAACAAAAGACTATAATTAAATCTTCATCCTTACTTTCCAAATTTTTTAGTTTGTTCTAGTAAAGATAATACCCTTATTAGTGTGACCTCCATCCTAGTTATACATTATCTTTTATATACATTCTAGCTAGTGGACCATTGTTGAAGGAAATTGACTCTGATATGTATTATTAGGAATGAGAAAAATACTAAGAGGGGGCTTGAAGAAGTATTTTAACAATTTTAATAATTCCTTTCTCATATTAAAAATAATTAGAAAAAAATTCATAAATAATATCACACCAATCTCATAAAATATGGACATAAGATATTAACATGGAAACACAACTAGGAAAAACCACAATTTGTTTTTTATTATCATGCAAAATAAAGCTCCAAGTTAAAATTACATTACTTTGGATTCGCTACAACCTATAGAAGGCTCTGACCTATGTTTCCTTTTGCAAGAACCAACTTGTTGTTTTTCATAGGATATAACTTGAAGTAAGTCCATGTTTATTAACACCAATTGATAGAAAGAACTAACTTTGTGTTATGCAAACACCTACATGCACAACCTTCCAGATCCCTCTTTCATAAATTTTCAAACTCATACCTTGAGGGTTCTGTATTACAAAATATTTATGAAATAATTCCATGTTCTTCACTTTTAGGCACATTTTGTGTAATTTGTCTCACCCAAGACACACACTATGCCATATCAGTTTTCCAATGTTGCTACTACTTATAAAGCATTAGGTCTTCTGACTTGATCTTCCAATTTTTGGTTTAACTTTCAGTTTGGCTTCATTTATGTTTTTAGAATTAACTATTGTTAACTTTATTTAATTCCTTAATTACATTCACTAGTTGTTCATCTTTGTTTAACATATTGTAAATTATCTCTTCATAGTAGTTTGAATCAAGAGGACTATTTATGAATTATTGCTATGTTTCTAATGTCCATTAGAATTTTTTCTTTTGGTATTGGAACACAAAATTTAGAAAGAAAAATTTAACTCTGTCAAATTTAGAACACCAAAATTAGCTTTGCAGAATGTCAAATACATGAAACACCAAAACTTATAACTCATGCATAGAAACACCAAATTTATAAAATACAAGGTGCTAGATTTATATAATACTTAATGCAAATTTTTTTAATTCCCCATGCTAATCAATGGTTCATTGTCTTTCTAAACTTAATCCAGAGTTAAATAAATGGTTTACATTCAATGAGAAGCACCCTCATATACTTGATAGTTAATTGGGGGGGTGGGGGGAGGGACGGGAGATGGGATCTTTTTACTTATCGTATTCATGTTTAAAACTCCAATGCCTACCTTAGATTGTGGCATAAGAGGAATTCCATGCTCATGGATCCAATGGTCCGTATTCAGTGTGCCCCCCTAGTATGCAGGACAGATAATGGAGGGGGGTTTGTAATTTCCTTTTTGTCCATATGAAACAAATGCTAAAAAATAAAACCTTGTGATGTCATGTCAACCTCTCCACACGAGAGTACACCTATCAACCAATTCATCACCTATCAATGCCAAGTCATCCACCTATCTTCACATCAATTTCCATATATATCTATATCACTACCATATCATCATGTCCTCAAGTCTTGGATAAATCACCTTGTTGACATGATTTTTATATCACGATTCCATCATTGTAAAACATGACATCATCTGAGAGTTCCATGTCTCACTTAGATTCAACCCACATGGCCACCCAACAGGTCCAAAAACACCTACCATGTGTCATGCTACCAAGGTACCATGTCTTCACAATATCCATATTATCGCCACCTGTATTCCACTCTAACAACTTCCTCCCACATTTATGGAAGTAACTGGAAAATCGGGGTAAACATGTGATGAGAACTTACTATGATATGATTTGACCTCCTAAGTAACCTTAAGGAAGTGGAGCTGATGGAAACACACCATGCAGACCTTCCACGTCGACAATAGGACTCCCAAGAACCATCCCAGCCACTCAGGTAACCATCCCTTCGATGCAACTAAGATTTTAGACTATTACAATACTAGAAGCTCCCTTGATATTGTCATGCATGCATCCAGAGGGCTCTGGTGCTCCCACAGAATGGTATTGCAACATCTAAAGGACTTTTATGCCCAGCGTTGTGTCTACGTACTGAGGATTTGAGCCACATTTTCAGGCCCAGAGCCCATATGACTTCCCAGAACTAAATGGCACATTCAGATATGAAATATAATAGAGGCATGATGATACAAATGCACTTTATTGAATAAGCACTTGACTGGAACCTTACTAGCCATGATAGGCATTCCGTTAAGCATGTCATAGTATGTAATCTATAGGTCTAAACAACGTACCTCAACATAGGGGTCACATAATTATCTGAGAATTGCTAAGAAACATTGATGCCTCAACACATTAGCCGCAATTTCATCCATTAGGCCATAGATACATTGTTCATTCATTTACAAGTAAAAACATGATGAGAAGCATGCGTAACCACTATCATAATACATGTTCATAACTAGCATAATAACAACATAAATACCAAGGAAATATCAGACATATCATCCACATATAATCAATATAATACCCATGAATTGAAAAGGAGAAATAACATCATATTAATAATGAAAAATCCAACTTGGTATGGGACTACAACATTCCACATGATTGTAGATTGTTTGAGCCAAGTCTCTCTTCAGCCAATCACCTGTGTGCCATATTCCAAGCATGAATTTGGAATCGCATAAAATACATCAATCAAAACCATCAAGGGATTCCAAAGGCTAAATCACATCAAACCATCAAAGAGTGATTCTACCTCAAAGTCAGACATCAAAAAACCATCACCAGATTGGTCTCTACCCAAGTCTTCTAGTGCTCCAGAGCGTTAGTTCCAACCAAGGCTTCCAAGACTAGTTACTCAAGCCACAACTTCCATCGGGCTTCCTAAGTCTTTTTCCAACCAAGGCTTCTATGACTAGTAACTCAACGAAGCAAGGGTTCCAGAGTGTTTTTCCAACCAAGACTTCCATGACTAGTAACTCAAACCAAGCTGTTAGAGGGCTTTGAGAGAGTTTGTCTAACTAGTGCTTCCAGGAACTAGTAACTTAACCCAAGCTAAAGGAAACATGAGAACCAACTAGAAAAAAAAAGAAATAAACTCACAACACCATGGCTAACCAAGAAATTGCAAGGCTAGGTAATCCACTGTCAATCTAGGCAATCCTCCATGCCAGTGACAGATCATGACCAATAAACCACTTGCATGTGTCATGGATGCCAAAAATAGTCAGGAAAACATACATGCAACTCGGTACTTGCAAGGAAAAATCATTGTAGTTGTTAATATCGATGTCCTCTTATACTTTCCTACTCTTCCTTTGCCTTATTTCTCCAAAAATGCAAGTATGCCACACTCCTCCAAGAGTGCTCTATGAAAACTCTAAGGGTCCAAGAGTATGAGAGAGAAAGAGAGAATAGAAGAGATCTCCACCAAAAACTATCAAAATCTTATGAACTGATCCTCAGAAGCCCTTTTATTAATGAGCCCTCTATTTTCTTCAATTTCCATCAGTTTCCTACAATTTCCTCCTCACATGCACCCTGTGACCTTTCACTTTCCTTTGCTCCTAGTTTCCATTATTTTCATAAATAAAATACTAATAAATGCCTCATGCCTTTCTAGAGTCTTTTTCATTGCCTTTACCAATTTCCTTAGCCATAATAAACCAAATGAGCACCCACTAGGATGTTTTACCCAACATTCATCTTGGAATATGAGTCCCATGACCGTGGTCTTATATTTTTTTTTACATGGATTTTTAACTAGGGTTCCTACAGAACCCTCCCTCTTAGGGGAACACCATCCTCAGTGTTCAATGACACCCATAACTAGAAGGACTGCTGGAATAAAACATACTACCCATGGAGCTTTATAGCGTATCTCATTTCAGTATTTATAATGACCATCCGCTAAAACATGACAAACATACCAATTATTGGAGCTTTATAACACAACTCAGTATGATATTTACAATAACAACTACAGATAGTTAAGCACATTTTCTTCAACTAAAAAATAACCATACTATATGTGGAGCTTTATAAATCCAGCTCAATACAATATTTACAATAATAACACACACATATTCAGAAAAATAAAATGATATGATGCCTACATCAGTAATAAGGGAATCTGTAGGCTTACAACTCCACCCTCAAAAGTAGTACTAGGATTTACCTCCTTCCCAGGAAGTCCAGAATCCACTATCAAAGTCAAAGTTGCATCCAATGTCCAATGTTAAAATCATGCGCCACTTGTACTCTTAGTTAACAATTATTGGCTCATTGTTCCAGGGCACACTCCCAATGTGCATTTGATTCCATCTAGCAATGGTAATGACTAAAACAATTCCATCCTCAACCTTCCCTCCTCTTCTACAAAGTCCCTCGGGCAATTCGGTCACCCCTTCGATGCAGTCACTCACCTTCTAAGTTCCCGAGCATCCCCTATCCTTGGCGATCCATACCTTGGCAAGGCTTCCTTGATTTAGAGGTCAAACAACCAAGGCATATGCCTACCTCAAAACCATCATAACGACCATAGCATACTCATGGGAATAAATGGACACTATTGTGTACCAGTGTCCCACAATGGCCCTGCCCCTGAATTCTTTATTAGTATATTGTTTCTTGTTCCTATTCCTTTTCTTGTTGCTACTAATGCTTCCCGTCAGTTTCAACCACCCAACCAGGCATTTTATGCTTTCCTGTACCAAGCACATAATTTCCATTAGATTCAAAATAAATTGAAATATCTTCATATCGTACCTCATTGGTGGCCTCTCAACAAGGTACACTTGAAATTATGTTTTATTCTTGTTACAACATGTCACATTATCATATTTTGCCAAATCATCATGTATAAACGTATCACATCTAGTTAGCTCAAAACACAACCATCATAGATCAAAATTATAAATCACGTGTAACCACCATAAACTAGAATCATAGATCACATGTAATCATCATAGACAAGAATCATAAATCACATGCATAATAAAACTAAAATAAAATACTAATACTTATCCTTTAATCAATCGTTAGCTTCTAGCTTTTTCCTTATTTCATACACACATTGGATCAGTTTCCACACTCAACAAACATCCAATGTCTTGAATCATGAAAATAGAAACACCCAGTACACAAAATTGGAGTGATGATTTCAAGAATGCTATCGAAGCTATGATCATTAAGATCATTGGTATAGAAGAAAAATTAGATGGAAATATGGAATATCTAAAGAAACACATGGAAGGTTTTAAGGAAGGTGGGACAAATTTTCTACCAGACTTCTTGATGGAGAAAAGGTAGTAGAGGAAACTCGTGATGAAAAAAAATTGTTAATCATGATTTCATAGAAGCTAATTTTAGATTGAAGATCCACCATATTCCAAAGATAGATATGAGGAAGTTCGATGGCAGGGATTCGGTAACTTGTGTACTATATATGTAGCAATATTTTGATATACATCATGTGAAACCATTACAAAAGGTATGTATTGCATATTTATATTTAGAACCGAATAAATTTGTATGGTATAGAGGGCTTTGTTCTCATAAACCACTTGTCACCTAGTCAATTTTCATGGAGGAAATGATAGAACATTATGAGGATATAAAGAGAAATGTTCTTTAGCCAATTGATAAATCTCAAACAAAAGGGTTGAATGGTAGAGCGCATTTAGTACTTCCAAAAAATTAATATAAGGGTAAATGGTATTCCAAAGAAGCATAGGATTGAAGTATTCATAGGGACTTTAAAAGATAACATCGAACATGAGGTTCGCCTTTAGGAACCTAATCCATTGTAGAAGGAATTCAGGGTGGCAATAAAATTTGAAAGAAAAATTATGGCAACAAGGAATTCTACCACTCAAAAGCTATAAATATGGATGTGTTTTTGTTCCTAGTATTCCAAAACCTACAAGTTTGACCCCACAATAATTGGAGGAAAAAATATAAAAAGGCCTTTGTTACAATTGTGATAGAAAATACACTAAAGGTCATAAGTGTGTTGAGAAGAAATTATTCTACATAGATTATAAAGCACAGGCAAAAATGAACAAGAAACATCAAAAGAGGAGGATATACACCAGGAACCAACCCCAGAGAAAGAAGAAATGAATTTGACCATATCTTGTAATGCATTGACAATAATTACCACTCTCAAAGTCTCAAGACAGAAGAACATTTCAAGAAGAAAAAGGTAATAGTTTTCATTGATTTCGGTAACACCCATAATTTTATTCATTGTAAGATAGCCAGGGAATTGAATTGCTTCCTATATCCAGCACCAGAGTGCCAATTGATGGTTGCAAATGGAGGAACCATATATTGCTTTAGAAAGTACCATAATATCAAGCTATCCATGGGAGAATATGTATTGAATAGTCCAATGCTTTCCATTCCAATGGGTTGTGTCGATGTTATACTAGGAGTCCAATGGTTACAATCTTTGGGGATGATAGCTTTCAATTTTCAAGAACTTTTCTTGAACTTTTTGTGAAGGAATGGAAATTGAATTAATGGCTATCACAGGGAAACCAAGAAACATAATTATCTCTAATAGCATGATAAGGCTTATAAACAAATAATAACAGGGTAAAATATGTTCACTACAGGTTCAAACAACGAAATCAACTATTTATCTAGATCTCCAAAAGGTCTTGGACAATCATTTTAAGGTTAAAGCAGTGGAATATCACATCGAGCATCAATAACAGGTTCTCCAAATCTTAAAGGATAACCTCGCTTTGGTGCATAATCGAATTAAACAACAGGAAAATCAACATTGCATCAAAAGAAGTTTTGATGTACGGGACTGGGTATTTTTATGGCTACAACCATACAAACAAATTTCCCTCAAGAAATATAGGTAGAATAATAAATTATCACCAAAGTACTATGGTCCTTACAAGGTTTTGAAAAATGTTTGTACCATGGCATACCAAATGGATCTTCCTGCATCTTCCCAAGTGCACCTAGTTTTCCATGTTTGATGATTATAAAGCTTATAGGTGACAAGCTCCGAGTTCAATTAATATTGCTAGAACTTGATGATGAAGGAAAAATCGTACTGGAACCTGAAGCAATCATGGAAATAAGAACCCAATGACTACGAAGTCAATTAATTTCAAAGGATTTCATCAAATGGAAGAGCTTAACTATTGAACATTTCGCGTGGGAGGATGAACATTTTATACAGAAGCATCCAGAACTACTCAAGCATTGAGGACGACCCTTTTTGAAGGAGAGGGTCATGTTGGGTCCATATACTACTAGTGTTTCCCCTTATTATTATTAGTGAAACCCACTTATTGTATTTTTGAGCCCATGTAGTCTCCATATCTTTATTATTGTGCCCCATAGAAGCCCACTATTGTTATTGTTGTGCCCTTACGTTATTATTGTTATGTCGGCTCTGATTATATTGGTCCCCTTAGACTCCTATATATAGAAAGGACGCCTTTTCATTTGTGTCATCCAACAACTGTTCATTCTGTAATGTAAAGGAGGTTTCCACCTAAAAGAGGCCAATTTTGCAGTTGTTGATCTATCTTTTCTATCTTTTTGTGAGCTAGTTGCATAATAGGTTAGCTTAAAACATAACCATCATAGATCAAAATCATAAATCAGATGTAACGATCATAAACTATAATCATAGATCACATGTAATCATCATAAATCACATGCATAATAAAACTGAAATAAAATGCAAATGCTTATCCTTTAATCAATCCTTATCTTCTACCTTTGTCCTTATTATGTATGCACACCAGATCGGTTTCCACAATGAGAAAACAACGAATACCTTTTTCTTTTCTTCAATCACATACACATACAGAATGTACATAACAACACATACATCCACACACAATGTATGATACCACGGAATGCATACAACTACACCTAATATACAATAGAACACATATATATATACTTGATGTACAATACTACACAATAAATACTCTTACATTCGGTGTACACCACAACACAATACATACACCTACACCCAGTGTACAATAAAACAAAAATGCATACAAAAGCTACAACATAATGAACACATTTGTCACCATACCATGACTACACAACGCACATACATAGTACCTCATGCCTGCAACACAACATGTACGACATGCGTACAATACCACATGTACATGAGTACCATATATACACAACACCGCCTATAGAACATGACACATACATTGCACCACCTGCACAATGCATACACATTGCAACATGTACACTGCACCACCTATATAATGTGTACACAATATCACATGTACATAGTACCACATGCATGACATGTACATGATAGCACATGTGCACATCATCTCTTGCACGACATGTACATAGCACCACCTGAACACAACGCCAATTGTGAAATATGTACATAGCACCACATGCACATAACACCATATGTACATAGCACTTCATATACAACATGTACATAGCATCATATGTACACAACACTACATATGCAATATACACATAACACCATATATACAATAGACACACGAAATCATATGTACACAATACTACATATGCAACATTACACATCCCCATCGATACAATCACTGAATATACAACATGCATAAAATATACACAACATGTTAGGCCCCTATACTACTAGTGTCACCCCTTATTGTTATTAGTACAAACCACTTATTATATTGATGTAACCATGTAGTGCCCATATTGTTACTATTGTGCCCCATAGAAGCCCACTATTATTATTATTGTGCCCTTACATTATTATTGTTATGTCGGCTCTGGTTATGTTATGACCCCTTAGACTCCTATATATAGAAAGGAGGTCTTTTCATTTGTAGCATCGAAGAATTGTTCATTTATGTAATGTAAAGGAGGTTGCCCCCTCAAAGAGGCTGAATTCTAAGGCGTTGATCTATCTTTTCTTGAGCTGGTTTCATAACATGCTTTCATGTTTTTTACTGTCTCTTTCATTTGACTTCCTATTAATTAGCATTATTTTCATCTTATCTTGGCTCTGGCATGTGTTGTTTTCACCGTCATTTGCATATCACAAGTGTCATTCACACAACTGTCATCTTTTGGCATGGGAAGTGTCACTTATCATGAAAAGTGGATTTTTATCTTGTTTCAAGGGATGACTTTGGTGTTGATGAGTCCTACCAGTCATGTCGAAATGTTTTACATTCATTCCCAAAGTTTAATGCACTGTTGCACAAGTATCATAACTTTCTTCACAAAGTGTATCTTTTGTGTCACACATGAAGAGGTATGTTGCATATTTGTTGCATTAAGGGCATCATGTTGTTCTTGTGTTTTGAGTGATTAATGTTGTGTCATTTATTGTTCCAAGTGTGTGATCATGATCTAGTTTTGTCTCTTCTCACTTGAGACTCACTTATCCCACACTTAGCCTTATCTGGAAAATTTTGTTCCCAGGGAACTTGACTTCACTCAACCTTTGTGAATTACACATTGCATGGTATTGCTGAAAAATGTGCAGCAAGACATGTTAAATTTAGAATGTGCTAAAAATAGACCTGCTAAAAATAGCATGCCTAAAAATAGCAGTTTGGCCAGTGCGGTCATTGGCCACATTGGGTGAGAGGTGAAATTGCTAAAAATAGAAAGTTCTAAAAATAGCATTTATGGGTCCCTTCCTATTTATAGCAGTCCCTAGTCTATCTGTAGGAAGTAAAATTAATTTTGGTCTTAATACGAATTGGAAATATTAATTAACTAATTCAGTTGAGTTAATTAGTTAAGGAAATTCGAATTTGAAGTCTTTGTGAGCATGCACATGAGTTGTCCCACTAATTGAGGAATTTATCCTTAATTTCCTCCACTGATTGAGGGAATAAGTATGAGTTCTATAATGAGAGAATCAGTTGACATATTTCTAATTAGTCAAGTCTAGTTAGATTGTTTTAACAAGTTGTTAAAATAATAAAATATAGTTTGTTGATGCTTGCATGCATGTGACAACTATTATTTTAGATAACTAAGGATTCACTCATGGATAACTATTGCTTGTCAATTATGTCAGAGACCCAGTTGAGATCAGATGTGGGATAATGTACTATCAGTTGGATGAATATTTTTCCTATAAAGGAATCTCATCCATGATGAGGATTTATCTCCTTCATGTTTTTGTAGTTAGATCAGACGTTAGTGAGTGTGCGAAGAGGCCAATTCACACAGGTGGCAGCACTGGACGTCAAGGAAACTGCACAAGGAAATAGGAGGCTTGGAGGGTAGAGGAGAAGGTTTGTGAGAAGCCTTTGATTTTCTATGAGCAGCAGAGGGATTTTACTGAGAGTTGGATGGCTTCCGAGCTAAGGCTTTGTGTAATCCGGACATATTTCCACTTGTATGATAATACAAAGATGGGGTTTTAGGTTGGTGCTTTCCCCTAGTTATATCATATGTGTTATGTGTGTTTGATTTCTCCATATCATTTATATGTGTTCTTATTGATGTTGCTCATGGTTGATTAAGCTTCTGCTATATTGTTTGTAGAAGTAGATCAAGTGTTTTGCTTTAGTACATTGCATTACTAAGTGATCTACAAGTGGGAAATTCTACCTAGTATCGGAGCTAGCTGATTTGTAGGAAAGATATACAAAATTCTATAGGTATCAGCCTCAAACATTGACCTTGACTCTTGGAATTGTGTACTGCGCAATCTCAGTGCTCAGTCCTAGTACTTGAGCTTTATAACTATGCAATCCTTGCCTCTAGCTAGCCTTCTTTGTGTAGTATCAAGCATCAAGCCTAAGCCTTGAGATCTTGAACTAGACAAATGTGCAATCACTTGGCCAATCTCCCTCCAAAACTACACATTGGGAAAATTCAATCTTCAAACCTCAAGATCGAGGCCTTGAACTCCTCAACTACACAATCTCCCAACATATTCTCATGTCAGAACTACGAATTCAGAAGATTCAAGCCTCAAGCTTGACCTCTTGAGTTCCTCAACTATGTAGTCACTTAGCCCAAGCCTTCAAAAATGCACACTGTGCGGTCTCAAGCCTTAAGCCTCTGAAGCCCTTGAGTCCCTCAATTGTACATTCTCTCTTCCTAGGAATCCATAATTGTGCATTATGTAGTCTCAAGGCTCAAGCCTCCAACCTAAGTCCTTGATTCCCTCAACTGTGCAATCCTTTGACCTTGGCCATCTTGAACTACGCATTTTGTAGTGCCAAGCCTCATTCATGGACCTTGGCCTCTGGAATTTCACAATCCATGAGTTAGCCACTCAACTAGTCACTAGTGCTAGCTGTAACAAGTGTTTTGATGAAGCATCTTAGGCTAGGGTTTTATCAGACTGATGTTGTCTTGTCATGAATGGATTTCAATCATAGGTATTCTATTATGTCATGTTAGGATGACGATGAAGGATACGGAGGAGGAGACCATGTTATAATACACCTAATGAATTTAGGAGATAAGATGATCATTAAGCAGGAAGATGAAGGAACACTGGATTACAACAAAAGACCAATGATCAGGATTGTGTGAAGACTCCATCTGATTCAAAACCTTTTAGAGGGAAGATATGAAGAGAAAAACATATCTCTCATGAAGAAAAAGTCTTGGGTATATTTTATTGAATACAAAGCAAAAAGAAGGACAACTTGGCACTGCCACATTGTCATGAAGTCAATGTCATCAATTTCATGTCATATCCGATCGCGAGTCATTATTTTCCACATCATTTATGGATTGTGTAAATTCAATATTGGAGAAATGTAATGTAAAGTGGAAGTCCAAGAGCCATCCACGTAATACAAAAATTCATGTTGAAAGTTGAAAATTCATTGAGAAGTCAAACAGTCATGAGGGTAGCCCAAGATTTACAGGGAGGTGAATGGTCACCCCATTTGTTATATATACACCCTCATTGCTCAAGCAAAGTAATTTTCACCTTGGCTCCTCCTACCAGACATTGGATATGAAGGTATTTGTTTTGGAGGAGCGAGCTATAGCTCAAATGCTCCATTGTTTGGTCTAATGGTGTTCTACATCTTGATGTATCTTGGAACTTCTACTTAATTCAGAAGCTCATTGAGCCAACACGCTTTCATGTATATGTCATGAATATTGTAAGATTTGTTGGCTTGTGGGGGCCTGACCAAGGTTCAGAGGTGATTTAGCCAAACAAATCCTAGTACTACTAGCCCTTTCAGCAATAGTTTGTGGAGCGTGGACTGAGGTCTCACCCGAGGTAGTATGGGAGGGTGCTAGAACTAGGTTTCCGCACCCTAGAGATGTTTTATGATTTGTGATGGTCCGTAGTTTGATCCTACGTGCACCTATCAGTACCTCGCAGCCTACGACGATGTCTTTGCGCATCCCTATTTGGGGCCTAATCTGTGTTATTACCCAATTCCTTACTATTAACTCGATATTAGTTGATCACTTAGCTTATATGTATGTGTCTAGTTATATTTACAATATTCAGCATTCATATAAGTGTGCACGATCAAGAAAACAATATAATTAAACACGAAATAGCTCAAGAACAGATACACAAGATTTGGAATCAAACTTCTCTTTATTATTCTTCTTCCTTGGTTATAGACTTGACTTCGCCCTGCGCACTAAGCTGCAGGGGTCCACGCACTCAGTTCCGGACTCTACTAGGCCTCTGTGCACTCAGCTGTAGAGCCTCTTCCTACTACTATGACCCAAGGCACTTAGACCTTTACTCTATGCTCACTATCTTCTAGACTCCATTCCTTTTCTGCTTGCTTCTTCGCTACTTTACAACTTAGAGCTTCCCTCTATTTATATAATCCGATGGTCCACAGACCATGGGTAGGCCAACACTACATTCAAAACTTACGGCAGACAACCCTATGACTTTATCATACAATTTGTGCTCCGCACCCTCAATTCACGGAGTCTTTACAACAATAGTACTCAAAACTTGGGCTCTGAGCCCCAAAACCTGTTGTGGGGGGGTTCCATGCCCAACAAGCCCCCAACACAAACATCATGACTCGTCCTTGAGTCACTCTATTGACGAGAGTCCCTCCATCTAGTCTTGAACGGCTTGAATGTCGGTAGTGCACTAAGCTGCTGCCTTTTGAACCTACTGCATTCTTGCTTCTGAACCCTCTATTTTCGGTATGTTGCTGAATCTGTGCATGCATTCCTTGAATTTTCACAAGCTTTCGTTCAATATCCATCATGATTGTGAAGGCTTCATCAATCCATGGCTAGACGTGCACTTTTAGAACTACTTCATTGTGGTGTGCCGTGTCCACCTGCTCTTTTAAAGCCTTGGCTTGCTGCATCCTTGCTGAGTAAGGACTATTGTCTGCACAGTCCCTCTAATTTTGTCATATTTTTTCTAGAGTTTGCGTGCCTCGGTCTCCAGCCATTGGATGTTGGGGTCCTCTTGCAATGTAGTGAGGACATCTAGTGCTTGCTCCAACATGTTGGTACAGTCGCGAACTCAACCTCCAATCTCTTACATCCCTGCTGCAATAGCGTTGATGCATTGTTCTCTAACCTCTAGGGGAGTGGAAGGTTGCGCCTTCAGCTGTAGCTCAGCAATCTGGAGATTCAACTCTAGCTGCACTCTTGTTGTTTCCTTGCACGCATTATAGACTCCACTTTCCAAACAGTGGATCCGCACTTCTGTTGGTAGGTCTGCTACAATGGACAACTCTGGGATGCGTCATCAACTGTTTTCACCAACTGTCAGTTTTGCGACACCAACTCGTCGCGCTACAAGCTAAGCTGTTCTATATTAATCTTCTGGTCGCTCAGAACCTAGATCATGCAGCTCTCTCTGGTGTGGAGTTCTACTATTATCCCATCCTGCAGCTGATAAAGTGTGTTGCGGGGAAGGATAACCAAGTTAAGGCCATTGCCTTTCATTGTATTAAGTGTCACCCGATCCATTGTGTTTTCCAAGACTAGTGCTCCCTCTGGAAAGGTTATCGTATTGGCCATCTTCATGTGTAGCATTTGTTCTACTGTTGATGTTCCTGCTGCGACGTGGGTAGACAAGGTACCCTCCTACGGGGGCTGCACATGTAACTCCTGTAGTTGCGCCCCTAAGGCCCCCAAAATAGTCTGTTGCTTGGTCATAAAGTCTTGGAGCACTTCACTAATGACATCACGAATCATCTCGCTAATGTCATGGAGATCACCTTCAATTAAGGTGATCGGGTCGATGGCCAACTTTGAGGCCTTGACCTTCTTTCTTGGACCTGATCTTTTGGTGATGCAAAACCATTTGAGCTATGTAGAGGCTATCCTTGGGCCTGCACTCTCTTCTGTAAGTTTCGTGTCCTCTACCTCCTATCATGCAGACACTACTTGGCCCTCCTCTACCTGCACTGTTGCGGCCTCAGCTATCTGCACTGTTGCTGCTTCTTCGGTAGCCTTCTTCTGCTTCGCGGCTTTCTATGCCGCTTCGCGGACTGCCCTTTCCTCAGTTGCTGCTTTTTCATTCCGCCTTCTCTCGGCCATTTGGGTGATGAGCAGCTTCGCATCATCCTTCCTTTTTTGTGTTGTCGTCTTCTCCAACTCCACAAAATTCGGGGCGTGCCACTTAGGAGGCCATGTCTATAACACTGTAAAGATCACGTCATCAGTGGGTATGAATGGGAGCTTTGTCCACTGCTGCACCAGATCCTTTCACGCCCCGATGTAGATATTATGCATGTTTGCCTTGAAGTCTGCAAAACTATGTAGATTGTTGTGCACCATGGGGGATAGGCGTGGCCTCCTATTAATCCACATTTGGATCCTTACCTCCATGAGCACCCAGAAAATCTTGGTATCACGAATCTGTCTCGTGTCCTTGGTAGCCCAGAGTGAAGCATACTTCGCCACCTTTGGTAAGTCTCGGTCAATGCTCATGAATTGGCTATCCTCCGACAGTTCTTTTGCTACCAACAAGATGGATAAGAGCAAACATGCGTAGTGGAATTTCTTACCCTGTTCCTAGGCCTCTTGACAATTGAGCAAAAATTCTTCGCAGAGGAACTCAGCCTCGTTGAACTGGACCACCTCCGCACACTGTTCGGCCAGCGCAACCACTGGTGCTGGTACTTCATTGGTGCAGCATTTTCTCATTGCTTTACTGGCCAGGAGTTGGGTGGCTATGCACACCCATCTATCCTTGATAGTGGTGATAACGTAACCCCTCCTTTTCTTCTCGAGCTTATATTTTGTCTTCATGGCCTCTACGAGATCCAAATCGCTGCTTTTCCCTGCTATTGTCGTGGGGTCCTTTCCCTTACAGGGAAGCTAAGAAATTCAGTGGATGAGATCTTCCGTGATGGGAATAGGCTCTTCCAGCCATAAGTACCCATCATGCACTAGGCAGAGCAACTACCTGATGACAAAAATGGTGATGGGCATGCAGTGGAAATGTGGTATCCATAACAGATGAAGGAACCGGCTTTTTCCACACCGCGCAACCATTTTTGCGGCTCTAACGTTATCACTGACCCCTTTGTATTATATTTCATCAAGATCGTCATTTCTAAGTGCGAGAAATTCTCGTTATCTGCGAGGTCCCAGTCTTCAAATTTTAGGGGGGGCACACGTCCTAGGAGTGAACCCTCAAAGGTAATTCCATCAGGGAGGAGTGAGGTCTGGGGTGCACTCTTCGTTGCATCCAAATCCTTTGGTATTTTGGTTTTTCCTTTTTGCGGAGGGACATACTTGGGCAATTTCATTGCAGAGCGCAATGGTTGGATGTCTTTCTCCATGTCTTCTTCTTCCTCTACAATGGAAATCAGAGCTTGCAAGTCCTCTTCCTCTTCATATGTTTCAATGGTGACTGCCTTTCCTTTTTCTTCCATTGATAATTTATTGTGCTACAGATTCCTTGGGGACATGCGTATTAGTCCCATTGCCCACTTATATTTCTTTGGTCCCGGCATTCGGTGTGATTTAGGGATTTCTGTCACAATGCCGGTGCCTTTGGGAACATCGTGGACCATGGGGGTCTGCGCGGCCTTGCCAGCGGTTCCTTCTTCAATGCCTAACCCATCCTTAGTGGTCGTCATCATTTCTACATTGTATGTAGTCTTTTGCTAACTTAAGGGCCCTATTATCACTTGTCTCTCAACACTCTACGCTTTGTTCAACTGCTCAAATCTCAATTGACCAAGTGTTGTCTGCTAGCTAGCCCTTAGAGTTTTATAGTGCCTTTTGAATTCAAATTCGATTGTTCCCCCAAATTCTAAGCCATCAATTCTTTCTTGGTGGTAGATTTTCTGAAATCTTGCCCATCGCCCACTCCATTTGGCCTCAAATTGGACATCCCGTCATGAACAGTGACACCAATGGTCACTTCCCAGCCCACCTATGTGGTAATGCATCCCTCCATGCGCGGGCACAAACCTTGTGACAAGTTGTTCCTATGTGCACCTGTCAGAGTGTGCAACTCCCAAGTAGAATAATTTATAGTCTTGTGCTTCCTTTCAGCTGCCTAGAGTGTTAAGACTATTCTTCCTACGGCTAGTCAGGTGGTCGCACCACCTGTGCAAGGCTCCATATCACCTTCTAGTATAGTCTGTGGAATATCCTCATTTGTCCTTGTGGCGGCCGACGTCGTGCACTCTACTATTTGAAGTGCGCTCCCCTAGTTACTGTGTTTGGTGATATGTGGTCCTATCCATGGTAGCAAACTAATTAATTCTTAGCGATTGTCTTCTAATTCATTAGTATGATCATCCGCATCTTACCTTACCATCCTTGTTTTATCGACGAGACATGCTCCCTTGATCTCATTTTCTAGCCTCTTGACCTCTGTGCCCATCAAAATGCTTTTCTTCCTTAGCCATACCTGGTCCTTTTCAAGTTCATGAAGTCTAAGGTTCCCTTGCCGAATGTCTTCCTAAAGTCTTATGTGTTCTACTTTGCGTAGTTGTGTGATTTCTTCATCTTGGGCTTCATGCATTGTCGCACCTATGGGTGCTATTACGTTTGGATTCATCTTTGCATGTTCCTCAGAGATTATGGTCCCTACTTCATTCCGCAACCTTGAAATTGTTTTCGCGGTCAGGGTTTTGCACATGGTCCTATAGGCCCATCGAACCGCTGGTACGCACAGGTCCCAGTCAGTGCGTTTCACCTAGTGAACCCTGTTCAGCACTTCGCACACCCTGTCGAATGCTTCTCCGTGGATAATCTTTGGTGCACTTCACCTTTCCTACCGCTCCATTGTGTTCTGATTCTTTATCCTGGGAGTGGTGTGCACTTGGGTGGGCTGCATGTCATATGTCTGTACCCATCGGGAAAGATGGGCACATAAGATGTTTTCCCCTTATAACCGGCTCTCATCTGTAGCTGGGGTTTTCCAAATCGTAGGCCCATCATCCTTTTGCATTCGTGCCAATCCTTGAAACTCTACCAGTGTGTACCCCACCATCTTGCGGGTGTAGCGCGCAGTGCCCATTTCAGAGTGTCAAAATGCTGTTGTTCTGATACTTCGCTCTAGAATTTTTTTAGGAATTCATCCACCACTATCAACCCATCATACCTAGGTAGATCCCTTATCTACATGGTTACGCAACGTAGCAAACTTATCATGATGTTGCAATTAAGCGTTGTTACTTCGCGCAACCGATTCTACCATCGTTCTATTTCTTTGTCTGAATCTAAAGTGCAAGAGCTTTCGCTCTCCCACGAAATCCTACCATCTGCAATCAGATTCACTCAATCCTATTCTGGCAAGATTATCTTGTAGATGCAATCGAGATCGTCATCACTGTTATCGTCGCGCACCGGTTCAATGTATCGCGCTCCTTCGGCCGCATATACTGATACTACTATGCGTAGTGACTTTTTCTCAAAATTCATTTTGCGCTTCTTCATATTTATGACTCCGTTCATATCAATGGCCTAGTCTATGCCCAGTAACGCGGGATAGGGATTTATATCATCAACAATCTCTATCACTTCGAAATATGCCAGCACGCTCACACCTTCAATATCCACAGTTACCCTTTGCAATCTCCCCATGGGTAGGATCTTTTGCTGGTTCGCCATTCGCAATTGAATAGGAGACCATTGTAGTGTGGGTCTACCCATGTATTCCCATGTTTGTTTTGGTAGTACATTCACGTCTGATCCGAGATCTAGAATTACCTAATCCATTTCATATTCTCTGATTTACGCAATTAACCGTATTTCCCTTCCTGTGCACAATGCATGCTTTCTAAGTTTCCAGACCACACGTGGTTCTCCTGACCCCGCGCACCTGGTGATAAGTTCCTGTAGTCCTTTTACAGCCTTGTTGTCATGAAGTGGTTTCATGCATGTCTCCAAAAAGGTAGTGAGCATTGAAGGATCCATCCTTGGTTCTAGTTGAACCTTGCTACCTGAAGTGGAGGCCTCTATGAAGCTCTTCTTAGCTTCCATGAATGTCTCCTTCGCGCACTCCAAATCAAATCCAGGTTCCTTTGTAGGAGCCTTGCAAACCCACGCACTTTCTTCTGACTTCTTATCTTTATCATTACCAGTGGTGATACCACTTCTGAGCACTGTGTTTACATTCAGGTTTTCTTCACGTGGCTCAGACCTCATCATTTGCAAATTCTGAGTCGTGGGAGGCTGGAGTACCCCTTTTTTGCATTGCCTCACTATCAAGGTAGGGCAGTCTTCTACCTCATGATCAAACTGAGTACAATACAAACATGATGTTCTTGTCGGATTCATACAATCGCGGGCATAATGTTCGGGCCATCCACAATTGTAGAAAATTAGTTGTCCACAACCCCTTCCTGGTCCCATTCCACCTCGACCTCATTCACGCCCTTGAAATCCAATGTGTGTCGTTCCTGCATTTGGGTCGAGGGCTTGTGTTTCAGTCTGTACTCTATAGGCAGGAGTCTGATCCATCATTAGTTTGTAGCTTCTCCAGGTGCATTCATCATGGCCTACTGACTTGCAGAAATTACAAAATAATTGTTAGGACGTCTGCGTATACTTCTACAATAAATGGAAATTATCCATAGTGTGTTTTCCTCCTATCTGACGAATCACACACCATAGTTCAGGCACCACGCTTGGTCCTGCTTGTGCCTCAGTTCTTAATGGCATCGACCCTCCTCCCACCAAGTAATTCATGAATACTAGACAATGGTCCTTTTCATGCCCCTAGCTTTTGCAGTTTATGCACCATACCTCCTCGTGTGCCTCTAGCCAAGGTGTCCTGTCCTGTTTCAAACTCTACATTTCCAGACACAAATTTTGTAGTTGCGTGTGGATTTGTTGGACTCCTAGACTAGGATCTTGTATAGAGGTCTTATGCAATCTCATTGCCATCTCCAAAGCTCCGGCCTGGATGGAAAGCTTCTGTTGTGGTAGCACCATCCTTAAATGCAGTGTTAGTGATGCTACAAACCATGCGTGGTGCTGCCCATCCGCCAAAGTCATGTTGGCTTCACAAATCATACTCTTCAATCTCTGGTCCAGATCCTAGGGGGTATTGCTCGAAAGCATCATGATCTCCTTAAACCTGATAATTGATTCTGTCTTCGACTTCCACCTGCTAAATTCCTTGTTCAGCGCAACCTAGATTTCTACAATTCTTGCGGTTGGATGGTCATTAGAATGCTTAATATACCATGTTAATGCATGATCCTACAATGCACTTACTAGCGTAGCCTTATCTATATTGTCATCCACAACTCCTTGTGCTTCCCATACCGCCCTTACCACAAACCAGAATTGGTCCAGATCTTCATTCCCTACTCCTCTGAATACCAGTAGTTTGATCGCACTCGCCATATTGAACTGTGGTGGTGGCAGAGGTGGGGTGGGTGGAGATGGAAGTGAAGATGGTGAGAAGGGTGGCGGTGTAGGTGGAGGTGGTAAGCATGGAATTTTCTACCTTATTACACTGACCGCGCTTCTCAGAGAAACTTTCACGAGCTCTTCCTCGCTTTCCCGTGAGGGTGAAATTAAGGGACTAGTTTCTAATTCTTCACTACTTCAGTTTCTATATATCGTCCCACTTCATGTAGTCCCAAACATTAATTTATCCTCATAACCCTCTTTTCACACACTAGCATCTAAATCCAAGTGTTCAAATATTTAATATACTTACCTCACGGTCCTTTGAGGAAGCATCGTTCCACCTCACTGTAGCTGACGGTTGCATCTACCACGAACTCAATGATAAATCCTCCTATAGCTCGATTGAGCGAATGGTCCACAGCTCACGCGATCTTATCTTCTGATGCTTCTAATTTGCACACTAATTTCAGAGTCCCATGATTGGTTTATCGAGCCTACACCTTCCTTGACTGTCTACTAGCTTCGCGATCACTCATACAACTCAGAAGGAAAGGATGCAAAGAAAATTTTGTGGATTTCCGTATATAAGTAGTGCTCCAACCATTGTTCCTTAGATATTTACAGATTCCTATTTTCCTACGCCGCAAACTCATGAATCTTCTTGTCCAATCATGCTTCAATTTCTTTCTTTATTGGATTCCAATGACATGACATCAGACATCCCTTATGCAGATCCTGGTCCTGGAAATGAAGCCATTTGTTGGCTTGTGGGGGCCTGACCCAGGTTCAAAGGTGATTTAACCAAACAAATCCCAGTACTACTGGCCCTTTCGGCAATAGTCTGTGGAGCATGGACTGAAGTTTCACCTGAGGTAGTATGGGAGGGTGCTAGAACTAGGTTTTCGCACCCTAGAGATGTTTGATGATTTGTGATGGTCCGCGGTTTGATCTTATGCACATGTCACTACATGCACCTATCAATACCTCACAGCCTGCGATGCTTCCTTCACGCAACCCTAATCGGGGCCCAATCCGTGTTATTACCCAATTCCTTACTATTAACCCGATATTAATCAATCACTTAGCTTATTTTTATGTGTCTAGTTATATTTAACAGTGTTCAACATTCATATAAGTGCGCGCAATAAATAAAACAACATAATTAAACAGGAAATAGCACAAGAACAGATACACAAGATTTGGAATCAAACTTCTCTTTATTATTCTTCTTCCTTGGTTACAAACTCGACTCTACCATGCGCACTCAGCTGTAGGGGTCCACGCACTTAGCTGTGGACTCTACTAGGCCTCTATGCACTCAGCTGCAGAGCCTCTTCCTACTACTATGACCCAAGACACTTAGACCTTTACTCTATGCTCGCTATCTTCTAGACTCTATTCCTTTTCTACTTGCTTCTTCCCTACTTTACAACTTAGAGCCTTGCTCTATTTATACAATCCCATGGTCCGCGAACCATGGGTAGGCCGAAACTAGATTCAAAACTTAGGGCAAACAACCCTATGACTCTATCATACAATTTGCGCTCTGCGCCCACAATTCGTGGAGTCTTTACAAAAAATAGTACTCAAAACTTGGGCTCTGAGCCCCAAAACATGTTGTGGGTGGATTGCATGCCCAATAAGACTATTCTTTGAATGTTTGTGATGTATGTTGTTTTCATCTATACTAAGGAAATCAAACTATTTTAGTGGCTTTGGTACTTATCTTGTTGAAGGTGTGTTGTAGTTTCTTTAATAATCATTGCATTTTTTTAACTATTTTGTTGGTTTATTAACGATTTATTCATATGTATATGCTCGTGTGCCTTTTCTAGATTAATACTATTAATTGTCTTCAAAGGGACCACTTTTCTCTTCCCTTTCAGTAGAAGGACCTTGATACTTTTCGTAGCTAAACATTTCACAAGGCATACTTACTATTTGATCCAAAAATACATGTGTATTACTCTCTCATGTTGAACCTTGTAGCCAAGGAAAATCTACAAGGATACATGGCAGTGAGGCCGATACTTCGGATGGGGCTCCTACTCTAAATGGTGTGAGGTCTAATTAGGACTTCACATTGAGGATAACCCTTTGGTTGATGGATCTCTTGCACCGTCAAGACTAAGGATGGGCTCTCAATTCATACTAACACATAGTGCAGAAAATTTCCTTTGTGGGATCGACCCTTGGTCTTGAGTAGTTGTATGTTGAGCTTGGTTTGTGTTGTGAGGTGCTTGGTCGATGATTTGTTGGCTTGTAGATCATAGATTGGGCCTCCATCCCACCACTTTTTATTAAAAAACCATTAAACCATTTTATGAATTATACAGACACGAGAGCTTAAAATTGGTTATGAAAACCAACTTTTTATTTGCTATAATTTATAATTGTTATGCCCAAATTACCTATTTTTTTGTTGAAAAGATTTGGGATAATAGTTGGTTTCCAAGCGCTACGAAGTCATCTATTTTGGAAGCACTAAAAAATGAGAAGAAAATTAAAAGACAATGCAAAACTTAGAATTGAAAGAGCTCATTAGCATGTGATAACATATGGTTCCAATGGAGATGTTTTCCTCCCTATGAGGAAGAAAAAAACCATAGACCAAGTTCCTAATCCACTTGGTTTATCCCAAGCTATAAGACCAAAATCATGTACTTGTTCTTTACTAAAACCATCCCAAACTGAAAACTGAAACTAAAATTGTAAATGCTACAAAGATGATTGACCAACAAGCTTATTAATCACACCTTCCTACTCTAAATTGCTAAAATAACTGCTCAATCAAATGATATAAAAATGCCAATGTAAATAGTCTAGTAGCTACTCAAATACAATTATTTTTTTTACTGTTCTTTAACAAAATCAAAATTGGAACATGTAAGGGAAATGGAAATTGATTATACTTCTGGTTCCCACGGTGAAGACATAGTTTAAAATTTAAGTTGAAAAATCCTTCCATGTAGACTTCTATAGGCTTATACAAAAAATATTTTGTTCTTTGATCCTTAAGATATTATGTGAATTGATTGTTATGGTTGGATAGTTCATATGTGCTCTCTTCTTCAACATATGATTTCAGATGTGAATTTTCAAACTCATGTTAAAAAACAAAACATTCTTTAAGCATGACAACTGAGGGCGACACTTCCTTCTCTTTTTTTGGTGGAAAAAGCTTTTCAAAAGGATGATTTTGAAAATGGAAATGGTGGGACTAAATTTGAGCATTTAAGACCTCAATATCCTTCTCAAATTTTTCAACCAATGCTTCTAAAAAATAGCTCATGCCCTTAGAACATTTTCATAATCTTAAATGCATAGGTAAAAAATTTGACAAAGAATTTTCCACTTGATCATCATCAAACATATCAAAATACTCTCTAAACCCTTCAATAGATAAAGGATATTCAACATATCCTGTCATCTCGATTGGCTAGGCAACATGATCTTTAGTTCAAGCTCTGAATTCTTCAAACAGTGGAGTCGTCATGAAAGTTCTGACTCCTCGAATTTGACAATGGAGTCACCAAGTAAATGATGCACAACTTTATTGTGTCTGATCGTTGTTGTTGACCATCATCAATCAAATATGATTCTTTATCGTTATACCTAGGGATGATTTGACATCAAACTTCTCTTCCCAGACAATGACGTTAAGATGTTATCACTCAAATTTATCCCAGTTGTGAAAGGAAAATCATGTAGTAACATTTTGAACCAGACTTTTAGGTTGGAAGCTAGCCCTTCCATCCCATAAAGGGTTCTCCCTATTATGGCTCAATCATCCAGTGTCACCTCAGTAGTTGAATGTGTACTTAATGCAATGGCTAGACCTTTAGTTCAATGGTGTTGAAAAATGGGTTTGGTTGGGAAATAGAGGTAATTCCATTGGGCACAAATTCAATCTAATGTGTTGATTGAGGGATACTCAAGATTGTGTTTATGAAAACACAAATCTCAAATTAAGATGGAAGAAAAAGAAGACAGTCCATTAATGCAAAGCATTTAACTAGAACGAATTATTCTCTAAATTTATAAGATAGGGTGGCTTAAATGTAATGAAATAGGGCATGCAAGATGAATTATATTCATGTAACTTCATTCAAATGTAAAGAAGCATCATTTCATGATAACAAAGTAGGAAACGTAAAAACTTGGAAATTGACTGTGAAACACCATAACATGAATCTCTGAGAATTCATTCATGCCCTTCTGCTTAACAAACCTTTATTACTATCAAAAGGGCTAATACAAATATTCTAAATGGCTTCTCTTAGGTCCAAACCCTCTTCTCCTCTAAGAGAGCTCTATTTATAAGAAAAAATACAACATAGATCATAGATACATATTACATGAGTGTTTTTTAAGAAATTACATAGTCAAAACTAACCGTTACAAAATAATGAGATAATAATGGATGTAGTAGCTTCTTCTCATGACAACTAGAAACATTGAGGTGCACTGCTCCTTGTAATCCTACTAAGAAACATGGATAAAAAAGTGATTCCAAAAGTGATTCCATCAAGGCGCTACGAAATATGGAAGTTTAGGTGTATTTGACCAAACAAACCCTGGAATGATGGAAAAACTAGTGCTACTAATATGAGTCAATGCCACATGTCTCATCCATCTAAAATAGAAATATTTTTCTTGTAAAGATTTACTCTAAATCTTTGTTTCAACAAAATATCCTATATTCAATGAGTGCTACGAGATATTCATGAGGTGGCCCAAAATATTTATGCAAGTTTTAATAGTTAAAAACATGAAAAGCCTGTTCATAGTAGATCAAGCGTTATTCTCCAGCTAGGCATATACATTATCTTCTAAAAATTGAGCAAAATTGATGAAGAAAAAAATGCTCTCACCTCTTTCATATTAGTAGCATTGTTTTGGCTAGTAGAAAAATACTATTTCTCTTTGATATAGATTTGGTAGTTTGTTTAGTATCTTTAGTGAGTACCTACTTTGTTTCTTAAAACTCTTCTTGCTTACTCTATTTCTTATATGAACCTTTCTTGGCAGCTTTAGCTTGGGGTTCTTCTTCATCCATGATAATTATAGGTTCCAACAGTGAGGGATCTCATTGTACTTTAAAGTTAAGCCTCAGTTTATTTGTAAGCCTTGTATGTATTTTCCTCACATGTGACACATTATCCTCAGGTCCCTCATGGATTTTTTTATATTTCCTCAATTTTGTAGTGCCTACAGATTGGCTCTGTTTCGTAGTGCCTACAAATTGCCTATGTTTCATAGCACCTACAGATGATCTTTGTTTTGTAAGAGCCAGAATTGCATCTCTAACTATGTGATAAAATCAAATATAGGTGAGAGGGTACAAATACTGAGAATCAAGCTATCGGCCAACCCTTTCTCCTTTTTTCATACAAGAATTTACTTCTATAATATTGACTTCTTGACATTGTATTTGCAGTTGCAAAATAAGAAGAGTTCTTCTATGGCATAAAGTGAAATACCTTCTTAAGCCCCACATCTAATATAATTGACTCAACAATTCAAATAATAAAAAGTCATTTTCAGTTTAGTCAAAACATCTACATAATTTTAAGTAAATGTGATGCCTATAATATGAAACAAAAATAGACAAAATAGTCATGTTTTTGAAATCAACCAAATGATGAGACATCTCAATGTTTTAATAATATTTAAGGTTAAATCATCTTTAACCAAAACTACAAGTATGCATACTTTATGTCCACAACTTAGATAGGACAATGACTAATAAAAATAATGCTTTGTAGTGTAAAAATTTAAGTCAGATCTTTGCTAAGGTAACTATGTGAAACCTTCCACCATTTTTCTATTATTCTAGATCTTCTTTTACCTACTTTTATTGGATAACATACAAAAATGATGAAAGTATTTGTTCAACTTTTCAAATGGATTAAAAAATATGACAAGGACCACATATTTATTCATGGAGGTAGCAAAATATGTACAAGGTTCCATGAAGCTTTGATAAATATTACATGCTCAGTTGGACATAGAGAAAGTGGACGATGATCTATTTTTGTTCCCTGCAACTTAATCTTGTTGTTTACACTATACAAACTAAAGTAGAGAAGCACTCCCATGAATGTTGTGTATGCATCTATAGATGTTGATAAAACGTACTTGTACCTTTTCCACCACTCTTTCCATGATTAAAATATGAAATAATTGAAAATTCTCCTAATGATAGTCCATGTACCAGTGTGGTAGGAGTTGTGGGAGACATGTTGGAAAAAATACCCAAAAGAATTGATATGTCAATCAATTTCAATTGTTAAACTTTTGGGAATAACATTCTTCAAATCCACACTATCACTGGTAAAAATTCACCCACTAGGGATAACCATATCTAGTTTTTGAATGGACCAAATGTCTTGAACAAGCATTTTAGATCAACTAAGCCCCATATGACTAATGCATCAAAGGCTACTCTATCTTTGAGACACATCCAAGGGCTATCAAGAGGCATAATGTCCACATCACATATATTATTTATACCTATCAGCATCCATCATGCAATGCATAGATTGATTATACATGCATCTATTGTGCCCACAAGCTAAGCAACATGCATGCAATGTGGAGGAATCTTCATGTAGTGCCCAAGCTTCAAGTATGCAAGAAAAGAAAAATCATGTATTGTACCAATCCTTCCATAACTCTTGAAAAGGATATTGACAATTGGTTTTTTAGGAGATAAGTACCCAATAATAAATTTTACAAAATCATTTTGACTTGTTTTTTGTTTTCTCAAAAATAGAAAATAGATATGTGTGTATATGGATCTAGATCAAGAGTTCTAGATATTAAGGATTGAGCATCAATAGAGAACAATTTTGGGAAATAAAATATGTTCCATTTTTTTTTCTATATAGACTAGTAGGATCATCCTCATAAAATGGAATATATCTTTCCATTAGCACATAAAATATTACTCCACGTGATATGACTGCGAGAAGTTGATGTTGTCTCCCAATAGACATTCCATTGAACCTACTTTTGAATTGACAATGTTTATCTTCAATTCCCCAACATGGATAGCATAGCCTTTGGAATTGACAAGAATATAGAATGGGCAATATTTATTTAGGTTTGGAGCACAAGCACATTATTCAAATATATTGATTGTACTTAATTTCTATATCACTTTGGAAGGTCAAGGAAACCAATTACCAATTTCTCCTTTTTTCATTCAATACAATGAGCCTTACATTAGCTTCTTTTACAGACTTGAGAAACACTTTCATGGATGTTAGAAATGCATATTATTCAAGGAGCCTTGTTTTACATATGCCAATAACAAAGGCTTTCCATGTTGTTGTGAAAAAGAGTCATCCAAGTAAGTAGAGGCTTTGGAAACATCGCCTTTCTTCCAAATATGCATGAGGGGAGGATTTAGTCTTGTGGTGCAAATTATCTCATTTATTCCATTATAATACAAGGATCTCTAACAATATGATTTTCCACCTTTTGATAGAGTAGATCCAACTCACTTGTTGGAATTTCCAATCCATGTGCAATAGAAATTATACACATAGTAGTAACCTCTAAAGAATCATAAGATGACATACCTTCTCCCTCCCCCTCCCCCTATTAACTATCTATCCTGTTGTGGGGGTTCGAAATGAATTAACACCATCAATCTACTTCTTGTGATCTACTTTGGCTTCTTGTAAATCAGATCTATTGTGCATCTCATCCAAGTTCTCCTTGGTATAAATAAACATGACATTAAATTCTATATGCCAAGGAAGTTGATAATTCAACTTGAAACTCCATTTTATTTTACCCACTATGAATGGAAACCAATTGCTTGAAAACTTTTTTGTGAGTTGAAGGGCCATGGATCCAATTATCCATTCAAAAACTACACAAGCTAATTTAGAGTTTACTTCATAATCAAGCCACCATTAGATTCATAAGAAGGCATACTCTTCATTTTAGTCTCATAAAACATGATAATTTTTATCAAAAAATTAATAAAACAACCATATCCAGTCAAGGATATGTTCTAAAATTTTCATGCAAGTCCATGCAAACTTATATAGAACTACATTCTCAAGGTTCAATATATAGGCCAGAAAGACAAGCATCCAAAATTCTAATTTAGATTGAATGGGAAACCAAAATTTTACTATGTTTTAAGCCTATATTTTTTTCCAAACCCACATTCCCTACCAAATTTTACTTAAAATCACTAAAACAATCCTAGGTAGTTACAAAATTGTATTGCATGTCAAGCATGTATCTTCCCAAATCCACATTCCTTTGAAATCCTACAAATTGCATACATTCTATGAGTTTGCTAGAAAAGGTGAAATGATTTAGTTCCATTCCTGTTTGTGGCATTTTATAATACAATTTTTAAGGTTTGAGAATTATACAATCTTCCAACATCACTACCACTTCCTTCTATGTGTTTTCACAAGTCAACCTAATTTTCTCCATTATTTCATTGTAATAAGGATGAAAATATTGCAGGATTTGCCTTTATTTGGTATATAATTATTAAGGCTACAAATCATTCCTCCATCACTACCAAAATGTATAAACAAGAATATTTCTATCAATTGGTTTCATTTCCTCACCACTCCAATGTTATGCATACCCTAAGTTCATGATTTCATATTGTATTTGTATGAAGGGTTTTAGGCCTCCCCACAACACCAAATCCAAACATGTCTTGCAACCATGGTATCCTAGGTATCAACATTTCTATCAAAAAAAAATTCAAATAATTTGTCAACTCTTTAAGGATTTCACCTCTATGCTTAGAATGTGGCCCATGCAAGCCTAGTATTGAAACTTAGGCTCTAGGGAATTTTGTCAGATACTTTATGGACATATGTTGCAGTCTTACCTTATTCCCTTGATCCCTAGCCCTAACACTCTTCAATTGGTCTGTGCAAGCCCAATGCTACAACTTAAGCTTTGATACCACCTATACCATCCCCCAAACCCACTTGTAACATTGCCCAAGCACTTAGCTAGGGTGATGTCAATTCCTAAACATTTTGATATCCTAGAATCATAAAGGAAGGTACATATAATTTAACAAAAATAACATAATAATATGCATGTGAAGCGTAAACCATAAACAACATAAGGATATTGACCACTTATTTGTTAAAATCGATCGACTAGCCATAGACCTCAGATGTACCACCCAGCCATAGACTGCGCTACTCTGTCTCTCTTAGCAACTGATCACCCTTGAGCTAGTTCCATGCCTCCACTTTAGAAATGGCTACTCAAGCCAAGTACATATCCAATATTGAATAAAAGTAAGTTCATGGCATGAAACCCTAGCATACTCCAACCACCAAGCTCACATCCCCCATCAACCCCATAACAAAGTAATGCACCCCCTTCTCTACACTTGTAGTCCATCATGTTGTGCCACTACCCTTATGTTGACCATATTGGGTCAGCCAAGGATATATTAGAGTCCTATGGTTTCCAATAGTTCATGCTTCCCTCAAGGGTATGCAAGTACCCTTTAGGCCCTCAAAAAGGGACACCTATAAAAATTAATAGATATCCCATAAATTTTATAGGTATGGTACCCTTTTTTATTATAACAATATAGTATTATATTATATTATATTAGAATATATCTTAATATCAATCTATTTTACCTTTCCTTTCATGGAGTCCTAGCCCTTCACACCTTTTTTGTCCCTTGGCTTGTAGCTACGGTGTAATTGTTTTTAATACATGTGTGCTTTTCACGATACAAGATCAGTAACATTTTAACAAACATGCTCTCTATCTTTACCACATAGGTGCCTTAGCCTCATAACACTTTAGTACATTGGCCTATTAGCCTAATCCATTTATTCACACATAGGCATGTAGGTCTAAATAGAAATCGACTCACCAATAGGTTATTTCACATGCACCAGCTCACCAACCTAAGTATCACATATGCATATACATTACAATTTAGGGGTAAAGTGAGGGGTATTATAAAAATAGGCATGTCATCTACATACAATAACAAGCTAATATAACTATCATTATCTAGTTTATTAAAATAAATGTAGTGGTCATACTGAAATCTACTATATGCTTGTTTTAGCATAAACCTGTGAAAATTCAAATACCACTACCTTGGAGCTTGATTTAAACCATACAAGATATTCTTTAGTTTACATATTCCTTCCCTTTGACCTCATATCCCTATGGTTGTTGAATATAAATCTCTTCCTTTAGGTCCCCATGGAGAAAATTTGTCTTTACATATAACTGCTTAAGATCCAAATGTTATACTTCCACTAAACTTAAAATAGTTCTAATTGAAGTCATTTTGACAACAAGAGAAAATATTCATCAAAATATGTACCTTTCTTCTATGAAAACCCCTTTACAAAAAGTGTGTCCTTGTACCTCTTTTTGTCTACATATTCTTCCTTCTACCTGTAAAACCATTTATTATGAAATATTGTTATACTTGCAGGAAATAGGACCAAGTCCCAAGTATGGTCATGTACTAAAGAGATCTCTTATTTCCTACCTTTATCCCATTTCATTTTGGTTTCTACCTACATTACTTCTTCATATCTTATTGTTTCACCAGAATCAATCAATAATACATAATACAATGAAGGAGAGTATTGTTCGTGGGGTCTATTTAACTAAGTTCTTTTAACAGTAGTTCTTGTTTCTATTGTTACTATTGAACATTGTCTGGCACCTTTGGAATTTTATTTTTTCTAATTTTATCAAGCACTATGTATTCTATGTTTTTCCTTTTCTTATTTTCTTCTTTACAACTAATATTAGTACATGACCTTCTCATTGAATACCACATATTTACTCTAATGATTTTTTGATTTTCATAATCCAATAATTGATATCCAAAATCAATTACTCCATATCCCATAAGAGTACACTTCTTCATTTTGCCTCAAGCTTTGTTCTATCTTCTCTATCGATATGGACAAATGTTTTGCAACCAATTTTTTTCAAAAATTTGTAGTTTACACTTTTACTTGTCTATACCTCCTCTAGTATGTCATCATCCAAGGAACTTGAAGGCCCTCTATTATGAAGTTAACAACAATATCAAAAGGATCTACCCAAAACTGTAAGGGTAATTTTGCATGCAATCTCATACTCCTTGCACTCTCCATGATTGTCTTATTAATCCTTTCTGACACACCATTTCATTTTGATGTTCCTAAAGAATCTTCTCTCTATGAATCCCATGATAATAAAAATGACTTTAAAATACTTGTTGAAATATTCACCTCCATTATCTTATTTGAGATGCTTCAACTTATTTTGTCTCATTCTCAACCAAAGCGTTCCATTTCTTAAAAGTATCAAAGACATCATATTTGTTTCTAATACAATAAACCCAAGTTTTCCTAGTTGTATCATCAATAAAAGTAACATAACAATAAGCCACTAAGAAATGATGCCTAAGCCATCCCCCATACATCTAAAAGCACAAACTATAACTTTTCATTCTTCTTTTCCTTCCAACTTTGAGAAATATCACTCCTATTTTCCTTTCAATTTTGAAAAATTTAACTCTTTTCTATTTTCCATAAACATGATGCTCATAGAAGCTTAAATCAACCTTCGTTGCATCCAGTAATAATTTCCTTCAATGAAGAATCTATGTCCCCTTCTCACTCATGTGCCCAAGCTTGTGATTCCACAATGTTGCATCCTCTCATGTAGAAGCTAAAAAAATAGAAAGGTTAGCATTACCAATACATAAATACAATTTAACTACCTTCTCTCCCTTTGTTATTATAAGAGATCCTCTAGTGGCCTTCCATGAATTTCATGTAAATGTAATTGTACAACCTTCACTTCACAATGCCATGATAAAATTAATTTTCTTCTTAAATCAAGAACATTTCTTACCTCTTTCAAAAACCATCGGTTTCTATTATGTAATTTTATCCATACTGTACTATTTCTCACAATTTTACATGTTTCATCATCACCCAAATAAACCTATCCAAAATCACCTTGAACATAATATTCAAAATTCCTATGGTTCATGGCATGAAATGAACCCCCTAAGTCTATCACCCAAGAATCAACAATGTTGTCTACTAAAAGGATTAAAGCATCTTTTAACACATCGCCTATTACATTTTCTTCCTAAGTATTCTCATGTTGTCCGCTACCTCCTTTTTGCTCTTTTAGAGAGCAACAATCTTTCTTCTTGTTAAAAACACACATGATAGACAAGAGATGTGAAAGAGAAAGTGTTGAATTTCATTTACTATTCACAATAATGCATATTTATACATTTGATATGACCATTGGATTCAACTTCCAAAGTCTCTTCGACAACAATGATTTCTCAACTTCCATACCGTAACCCTTAGTGGATTATGTGTCGAACATTCCCCCTCTTAATTTGAATCGGTATATACAAGTCCAAGAAGAGAGTGGTAATACAAAAGTGGCAACAAATGGCTGAATGTTCTCTCTAAAAAGATGGCATAAGGTGGAAGAACTCGAGGTCTCAACCAGTAGTGGTTTAAGGATGACCACCAATACTGGAATGCTTAGTGAAGTTCCTAAAAATATTCCAAATTTGGCTAGAAGTTGAATTCTTATGCTAGAGGAAGTGCTTCCACCTTTTGTGAAAAGGGATACCTTTGGGTCTCAACCTATTATGCTTAGTGTGATTCTCAGAACTCTTCCAAATGCAATAAGATGAAGTCTTGTGCTAGAGGATGTGCTCCTTAATGATTTGAAGAGGGAGACCATAAACCTAGAAAAGGGAGGTATTCAACCTATGGTGGTTTAAGGAAGGCCACCAACCAAAGGTATGCTCATTGGTCTCTCTATCTCTTGCTACAACTCTAAATCTAGGTATGCAAATCTCTAGTTGTAGGCTCATGAAGCAGGTTCAGGCTATGACTTGGGCTCACTTGATACATATTTGAATATTGTATATGGCCACCAATTTCCCCCATGTTAGATACAATGTGAGAAGATGAAGAAAACTAAGCTGCAAGACTTTTCAATACCCAAGAAATTTTTTTATATTAGCAAAATATCTTCTTGGTTGTTGAAGTCCATTACCAAGAAGTGATCCATCCAAGGTGAATATTCATTCTTGCAGGAAGCTTGTTTTTAGGGATTTGTTTAAATGATGAGTGTGTTGACTACAATTCTCACACGGATGAAGATCGAAAATTTGATCTTTCACATGGTCAACTCGATTACAATGTTGGCATTTGACAATCTATTGTAATGTGGAGAAAGATATGGAATAGGTGAATATAAACCATATTGAAGGAACCCAAAAATTTGAAATTTGATAGGCTTGGAATAGTCCAGAATATAAAAGGACACATCCTTGTCATATCCAAGACTTGTTCTATGCTTGTTTTTGACAAGGTCTTCCCAAGGTCTGATGATGGGTTTGGGAAGTGCAGACTAAATTTTGCATCTGCATGCAAATCTACTCTTGGCACTAGGCACTAGATCAACTTTATTTTTTTTACTGTTGATGGGAGTCTGTCTCAAAGTCAAATAAAGGATTGTTCTGAACAAAAATTATTGGTTGTGGAGCCTGATTATCTTCCTGATTGTTCAAAGGTTTTTTTGTTTCAGCCGTGTTGGATCCCTGTTCCTAACTAGGTAGAAACTCCACCCATTTAATCGTCGTCAGGGGGTTCAGGCGGGGCAATGACAATTTTATGATCCCCTCCTCCAGTGGGGGTTCGGGAACAATGCCCCCGAAGCTAAAAATAGATGAAAAATTTCCTAGTAAAATATTGTAATTTCATAGTCAATCTAGGTCGTTCATTAGGAAGATGATCTTATAGCAGAAGTTATGTTAATTTAGGGTTTTTTCCCTAGAAGGAAACCCTCGTTTTATATGAGGAAATTGTATTGCGGATCTGAATTAATATTCTGAGTGAGAAAGAGAGAGGAAACTATGTGAGAGCAAAGAGGAATTTACAATGGATCTGTTGTGGGTTGTATCTCTTCACTTTGCCGAATAATATAAAAGGAAAGACTGGTTATTTCTCTATGGATGTAGCCCAAATTGGATGACCCACATATATCTGTCTCTCTTGTTTTATGCGTTTCTGTGTTTGTGTTTATGCAATATTTTATGTGTTTCATTATTCCATTAATTAATTTCTAACAAAAATAAGTTCAAAATGATGCTTATGTTGTTGTAACTCATATTGTTGTAGCTGTGATTCAAGTTGAAAAAACTCAAACTTTTCTTTTGCATTTTGCTGACAAGTTTAGATTTCCTTAAGAAAAAATTTGTGTCCACGATAGAATGTATTATATTTTTGATTAATTCCAATACTCCATGAACTATTTTTTCCAGCAAAGAATAAAGGTTAAACAAATGAAATGTATCGACTTTTATAGAAAATACACCAAGCACCGCAACCTCTGCATTGACGCTATCATGGTCTAGCTTCAACCAACGCATATGAAGAGCACAAACCAACGAATAATATGAATGAACGACTTGTTATATAGGCATTGACACAAGTATAAATTCACCAATGCATATATAAGGCATACATTTAGACTCCGCAAATGCTTCAAAAAAATTGAATTGATATCAATGTGATACAACTCATTTATATTCTTCACTGCATGTAGAATGACAAATCGCTCAACCTATATACTTTGGAGTGATTTTTGTACACGCCTTCTGTAGAGAGACAACTTTATTGGCACTTCGATGCTCTTCACCAATCAATCGACTCGACAACCAATGGTAATAGAGTGGTCTCCAAGATGATCATACTAGCCAAATATTCAACAATGTAGTTTTCATCTAGCAAAGTTGCCTATGGATTACTTTCGACACTAGAGCATGTCTAGATTCAACACTAGAGCATGTCTAGATTCAATGTTTTGTTATAGATTCACTTTCCTTGTGTCCCTTAAGGCACATATTATTCAACATACATATACCATGCAATATATATCGGCCCCTTTAAAAAACTCATCGCATAATCAATAGAATACAACCTAGTATGGTCAATACACGTGATTCATATGGCATTCAATATGCTATGTCAAACCAGTGCACATACCATATAAAACTTGCAACATATAACGCAATACGACACTCACCAAATGCAGGAGAATGCACCATATACCATTGCAGACCAACACACTAATCGACCATAATATATGCACATATGCAGTCAAGACATATCATTTGTAGGAGAAATGAACAACCAAACGCCCAGAGAGAATGTTCAATGCACCACGAGCTCACCATATGCCATTGCATAGTCTTCATGCATCGAATGAAGCATACCATATGACTCCTATTCAGCGCAGAGGAGTAACATTGACTTCGACTTCACCATTCAACTTTGATAACTCGTGTATGCAATGCACAACGCACAAAAATTTCATTGACAATAACGCTTAGGCTTCAAGAAACGATCTTCAATACATTTGACATGGCAACCATCAATACAGTCCAATGCATATGAACCAGGTTGCATGACAGTACATTCAACCAACGCAAAGAAGTGACTGCTTCAATGCACTGCTTGAGAGAATTGTAGGAGTTACTAGTGAATAACACTAGAGAGGAGACTGAGTTTAACAGACAATTACGACTCGCGGGAGTTACGTATCATTGAAAGTACCATTCCACCTAGGAATTCACACTTCATAATTAACTCACATACTATAACATCAATTTTTGTTTAATGCAATAAGGACCAACATATGCCATCGCACAACCGAGTTTGAATGCATAACTTGTTCAAGATTCAACGCAGGGATTATAGAACACTCGGGAGTTTAATCAATGGGTAGCATTCAAGCAAGAGAATTAACCTTAGCCAGTGTCGATTTAAAGGTACCTCGATTTTCACTTCAAAAATGTTCCAAACAGGAATTTCAACAGAAGGCCCAAATGGAGACTAGAAACGAACCGGCCGTACACAGAAAATAAAGAGACAACGTTATCCTCCGACCTTCAAATATTCAAATTGCAAATGCAGCAATTGAACATAACTCACACTCGAAGTTTCGAAGAGGGATAGTGGACATTGCAGAGAAAGAGCGTTGAGAGTTGCAAAGAGCGCCCAGAAATGAGAAAACGGATATTTGATAGAGGCCAAATTAGTGGAGCCTTAGGCAAAGTAAAGAAATGAGTTTCTGACAGGAAACAACTTTTGTGGAGCGATATAATCCCTATGGACAGACGCATGCACAATTAGAACACTTAAGCTCTAACAAAACAGGATAGACGCAATATGGCAAAGTTGACACGCACAAAGAGGCCACGGATATTATGTTAAATACATACATGATAGATTACATGATAGATAAGAGATATGAAAGATAAATTGTTGAATTTCATTTACCTTTCACAATAATTTACATTTATACATTTGACATTACTGTTGAATTCAACTTCCAAGGTCTCTTAAACTCCAATTATTGTTCAAATTCCATGCCATAACCCTTAGTGGATTATGTTTCCAACACTTTTTATTTTATTCCTTCCTATAATATCAACATTCTAGCCTCCCTCTAGATTTGGATTTCCCCTCTTATAATTTCATCGATTCCTTGGGCTCTTTTCTCTCCCTTGTCCTCCCCCTATTCTCCATACTTAAGGCATCACTTGACATCTCACTTTTTATTTTTTTGTTGCATTTCCTTGCTAAGGATAGCACCATTAACATCATTTAACTTTAAAGTTTTTGAAATATGGATATAATTACTCACAACCATGACCAAGCCATTCCAACTTTCTAGAAATGAGCACAAAATAAAAATATCCCTAACCCAATCATCAAATTTTACTCTTGTAGAACTTAATTGATTGGCGACTAAGTTAAATTCATTTAAATGGTCATAAATAAGCCCACCTTCTAAGTATTCATATTAAATAAATGTTTCATAAAAAATACTTTGTATGGCATCATCAAACCCTCTTTTGTATTTTCTTTCAAAATTTTGAAAGCAACTAATGATGCTAAGCACAACTATATTGTTCCTCATCTATCTCTATTAAGAATATATCATTCTTTGTATTTCATATTCATTGAATTATTTGTTATCCAAGCAATGGTAGAATTTTTTTTCCTAAAATAGATAATATTTCATTTGCATATTCCATAGCTAGTAGTTTTGGTTGTTGAACTTCTCAGCCCTAAAATTGTCTTCCATCATTGCTCCTACTCAAACTAGGAATTTTCCTTTCCTATTATTCTTATTAATCAAATAAACTTTGGGCTCTAATACCAATTGTTAGGAATAAAATCATAGGGTCATTAAATCAAAGTGAATGTTGAAATAAGACATAGACTAAAACAATACAAAGGAGACACCAATATATGTGGTTCACCCAATTTGGTCTACGTCCATGGAGACTAGCTAGTCCTTTCTTTTATTCCATCCAACAAAATGAAAAGATTTCAACCTGCAGCCTCCTCTCTCTCTCACACAACATCCTTTCTCTCAATTACAATGATATCTCAAAAATGGAACATAGCTACAATATAATTCCATCATAAAAAAGGGTTTCCTTATAGGGGAATAAAAATTGTAACATAACATCTACTATTAGATTTGTAACCTAATGATGAACAATCTAGATTGACTATGAAATTATAATATTTTACAAGATTTTTTTTCCAAAAAATTCCCTTTGGGGGCATTGTCCCCAAACCCTTGCCAAGGGAGGCTCTAAATTATTATTTCCACCCCCTGCACCTCGTGGCAACCATATTATGGGGAAATTACCTCATACAACCCCATTAAGAATTGGGGTCCATATGTGGCAAAAAACAATACTCTGAATCAAGAAGATGAAAAGACTACACAACCAATAGTCTTAGCATACTGGTGGATTAAGATGATGAATAAGTGTTTTTTTGGGACAACATGTACCACTAGATTTTTTTCAGAATGACAAATTTAGTTTTAGTGGATCATATATGCATATGGAAATATTGTTAGACCAGAGCATACATAACACACAGTGGATTTATACTCAGAGACTTAGACAATAATAGCAGAGAATAATTCACAAAGACAGACAAATGGAGAAACAACAAGATTACTTAATCAGAAACAATGGAATAGATAAAACAATCACTGGAGAACAGAAATCACTTTGCATTACATAACAGGCTTGTGCCTTGGCTTGCTTTCCTTGGCCAGAGAAATTAAAAATTTATAGAGGTAGAAGAAGGATCTAGAATCCTGTGTGTGATTCAAATGGAAATCTAGAATGATCTAGAAATCACTGGCGGTGTAGGAGGATCTAGAATCCTGGAGATCTAGAAAAATCTAATCTAGAAGGATCTAGAATACTGCGTGAATTTGGCTTCACACTTAACATTCTCCCACTTGAAGCCCAATAAGAGTCATCAAGTCACACCGAGTCCTACCATGCCTCTACATAACTCATGTTTATTTTGTGGTAGAATCTTAGTGAGCATATCAGCAGGGTTCCTATCTGTATGGATCTTTTCCAAGGATAACTGTTCTTCCTCCAACACATGTTGGATCCAATGGTACCTTAAGTCAATGTGCTTGGTTTTTGAATGAAATGTTGGGTTTTTCACCAAGTGAATGGCACTCTGACTATCACAATACAATACATACGTGTCCTGCTTTATTCCTATCTCTCCTAGGAATTGCTGCATCCACAACATCTCTTTACAAGCTTCTGTTGCAGCTATGTATTCTGCTTTTGTTGTAGAGAGGGCTACTATTCTTTGTAGCCTTGACACCCAAGATACTGTTGCACCTGCAAATGTATACAAATAACCTATAGTGGACTTTCTGGTATCCATATCTCTAGCCAAATCCGCATCTATAAATCCTTCAAGCACAGTCTCATCATGACCAAAACATAAACAATAATGACTAGTACCCTTGAGATACCTTAAAATCCATTTTACTGCTTGCCAATGTTGTATACCTGGATTGGTAAGGAACCTGCTCACTACTCCCATTGAATATGCAATGTCTGGTCGTATGCATACCATGGCATACATCAAGCTACCAACTGTTGAAGCATAACAAATTCTTCTCATCTCTTCTTTCTCTTTGTCATTACTAGGACATAATTCAGTACTCAGCTTGAAGTGGGTTGCAAGGGGTGTACCAACTAGCTTGGCATCCTTCATATTAAACCTATCAAGCACCTTCTTGATATATTTTTCCTATGACAGCCACAACCTTTTGTTTTTCCTGTCACGCATAATCCACATGCCCAATATCTGTTGTGCTAGTCCCAAATCCTTCATTGCAAATTTGCTACCCAAATCTTTATTCAACCTATTGATATTATTCTTATCATTCCCAACAATCAATATGTCATCCACATATAACAATAATATGATATACTTTCGTTGATCATACCTCTTGATATAGACACAATGGTCAGCTTCCAACCTCTGAAAACCATGTTCCAACATGAATGAATCAAATTTCTTGTACCATTGTCGAGGTGCCTGTTTCAACCCATAGAGACTCTTCTTCAACCTACAAACAAGGCCTTCTTTGCCTTTTTATATTAAGCCTTCTGGCTGCTCCATATAAATTTCTTCCTCCAATTCACCATGAAGGAAAGCAGTTTTTACATCTAACTGTTCACATTCTAGGTCTAAAGCAGCAACTAGACCAAGAATGACTCTAATGGATGACATTTTAACAATAGGTGAAAAAATTTCAGTGAAGTCAATACCTTCTTTTTGGGCAAAACCTTTCACCACCAACCTTGCTTTCTACCTCTCCTTATTTTCGTCACCTTCATGCTTAATCCTGTACACCCATTTGCTTTGTAGAGCCTTTCTATCTTTTTGGAGGTTTACCAACTCCCAAGTTTTATTTTCCTGCAAAGAGTTCATTTCTTCTTCCATTGCTTTCTTCCATTCTTTACTATGCTCGACTTTACAAGCTTCTTGAAAACAATTAGGTTCACCTTCATCAGTCCAACAAAATATAGTTTGAAGGAGGATACCTTTGTGAAGGCTTATGAGGCCTAGAAGATCTGCGAACCAACTATGGTGGTGCATTATTAGGTTGAATCTCCTGTAAAGGTTCCTGCAAGATTCCTTCTTATTAGTGTTCATTATTTTCCACTTGTTGTTCCTCATGCTCCTGAATTTGTTGTTCATTTTCTTGTATTGGTGGTATGTTTTCTTGCTGCTTTTCAAACCTGTCAATAACCTTCTTGACCTCCAACTCACCTACAGTCCTCTTGAACATTTCTGACTCATTAAATATAACATCCCTGCTTCTAATAATTTTATGTTTGACTGGATTCCATAGACGATAACCAAGATCTTCATCCACGTATCCCAAAAAAATGCATTTCATATATTTATCATCTAGCTTAGTTCTATTTTCTTTGGGAACATGTACGAATGCTTCACATCCAAAGATTTTCAAGTGAGAATAATTCAAATTCTTACCAGTCCAAACTTCTTCAGGGATACCACCCTCTAAGGCTGTAGTTGGAGATCTATTTATGAGGTAGCAAGCGGTCCTAACTGCTTTAGCCCAAAAATTCTTCTCCAAATCAGAATTGTACAACATACTTCACATCTTTTCAATAATGGTGCGATTCATCCTTTCTGCTACACCATTCTGTTGAGGAGTACTAGGCATAGTCTTCTCATGCTTTATGCCAAACTTGTTATAATATTCCTTAAATGCATTTGAGCAATATTCTCCACCATTATCTGTTCTTAAACACTTCAGCAATTTCTTAGTCTCGCTTTCAACAGTAACATGGAATTTTTGAAATATTCCAAACACTTCACTTTTATTTTTCATAGGATATGCCCAAACCTTCCTGGATGCATCATCTATAAATGTTACAAAATATGATGCTCCTCCTAATGATTTGATGTTAACAGGCCCAAACACATCTGAGTGTACCAATTCTAACACATTTTTCTTTCTGTCATGGCCACCTCTAGGGAATGAAACCCTTCTTTATCTACCATATATACAATGCTCACAAGGATCAAGATTGTAGGATTTCAAACCTGGCAATAAATTTTTACCAATAAGGATTTTTAAGCCCTTCTCGCTCATGTGACCCAAATTCTTATGCCACAGATCTGCTGAATTTCCTTCTTTTGTGACAGCAGCCAAATCTCATTTTCCTATTAGTGTCTTCAATGTGTATAATGTTCTTGTCTTGGGTCCTTTGGCCATGACCAATGCACCTTTGATAATTTTCTAGCCTCCTTTTCCAAAGCTTGTTGAATAGCCTTCATCATCTAGTCGTCCCATAGAGATTAAACTCATGCGCATTTCTAGTACATGCCTAACCTATTTCAATAATATATCTTGTTCATCTTTCATCTTGATTTGGACATCTCCCACTCCAACAATATTGCAAAAATCATTATTCCCCAAATTCCCTCTACCATAATCACCAGGATTATATGAAACAAAACTATCTTTGCATGGGGTTACATGGTGAGATGCCCCAGAGTCAAGGATCCAATCAAAGCCACTACTAGATATATATACACATGCATCCTCTATTGAAATAGTAAACAACACATCACCATCTGTGGCTACAGTAGTAGTCTCACCTTCATTTGTGCTGGATGACTTGTGATTTGTACTAGACAGTCTCTGATCCTTTTGTCCTTTCTTCCAGAATCGACATTCTTTCTTCATGTGCTCGGGTTAGGCCACAATGAAAGCAGATGATCCTTCCTCTCCTTGATTTGATCGGCCTCTCGATCTTGATCATCCTCGCCGGCCTCGATCCATTCTCCTACCATGATCAACTAGAGCTAGAGCCTCTCCTCCCTAGTTTTCTGCAATTGACTTGCATCGCAGCTCCTCATTCATTAAACTACTGCTGACATCATCAAACTTCAGGGTCCCTGTAGTTGTTGAAGTGCTCATAGGTACAATTAAAGTTTCCCAGTTGTTTGTCATAGAACACATTAGCAAAATAGCTCTAATTTCATCATCTAAAATGATTTTAATAGAGGCAAATTGATTAGTAATAATATTAAATGCATTCAAGTGCTCAGCAACTGAAGCACCCTCCTTCATTTTGAGATTATAAAGCTTCTTCATTAAGAACACTTTGTTTGATGTTGTGTTCTTCTCATATAGATCATGGAACTTCTTCCATAATCCTTCAGCCGTCTTTTCTCCAGACACATTGAAATAAACATTCTTTGCTAAATATTGGCAGATTGTTGCAATCGCCTTTCTATCTAGCTTATTCCACTCTTCATTTGTCATTAATGAGGGTTTCTTTGTTGTGCCCTCAATCGGCAAATATTGATATTTTAAAATCAGTATATCTTCCATCTGTGATTTCCATAGGGCAAAATTAGCCCCGCTCAACTTCTCCATATCTATAAGTGTTGTCTCCATTTTCAATCAAATTCACGCCCCAAAACATAAAAACTCCACTTAAAAAATAAAACTTTAATTATTACTCTTTAAAATTTAGTAATAATGACCTTCCTCCTTTTAAAATATCCTTTTCAAAATTCCCGCTCCTTTTTAAAATATACTTTTCAAAATTCCAACATATAATTATATATTTTCATAATAAATAAAAACATATATAATGTTTTAACCTTTTCATATTTCAGACATACATATGTTGGTTTACGAACACCACATTTCAACTCCAATCTCCACGGATCTCCACTTTTAAAACTCCAGCAACATGTTTCAACATAGGTCCAAACCATGGTTATCCCAAGAGAATCAGTCGATTTAGATCCATCCCCGGAAGATATTCTCTTCGTCTGGGGAAAGGAGGCCACGGCGGAAAACATTGACGAGTATTTTGGGCATTCTGTCAACCATGAGACCGCTTTGCTCTCGGGAGGAGGCATATGGCGTTCAAATGCGGTAAAAGGGCTTCTGAACGAGAGCCTGGAGCTCTCAAGCGGCTTCGGAGTTGGGGGCAGAGGCTCTGAAGAAGCAAACGGTGCTGGAGGTAGGAGTTTGGAGGCGGCAAATCCACATGCATGGCCAGGTTCGTCAAAATGCAAGAATCTCGTCTCGCCAATCAGTAAGTCTTTCTCCCCATCAAAAATTTTTTCTTCTTCGGGAGGACTTGAGGATGTTATAAATTCCCCAAATATCAAAGGGGTGTGGAGGACTGTGGGAGGGGTACAGAGTTCGGGAAAAGAATTGGGGGATGGAAATAATAATCCGGCGTTATCCAAAACCCTTTTCCCAAAAGAACCCTTGCAAAGATCTTCTAGGGAGGAAGAGGGTTTAGAGGGTGCGGAAAAAATCATAAATGTGGGGGTTTTTGCAAACTCTCCTGAATCAAGGAAGGCGGAAGAAGGCGTCCCTTCGATTACTGGTGAAGTAGGGAGCCCGGTGGAAGGACTAGTTGAAACCCCCCTCGAGTACAAAGATCTAAGAGACGTGGAAGATGGAAGCGACCAAATCAGGGATGCAGGTAAATCAAACCCTATCACAAGAGAACAAAAATCAGTTCTAGACACAGAGAAGGTAGGGGAAAAGAGGAAGAAAGCCAAATCGTGGAAAACCAAGAGGGTCACAAATTTGGTACTAGGAATGGACGTCCAGGTTGATGATGCTCTGGATGTGGCGGAGAGCACCCTTGTTGGCAGAGTGCAAGGAAGATATGTCTCTGGCAAATTTCTTAAGCAGTGGGCCGAGAGTCAGTGGTCGAAGACACTGGTGAACTCCTTCACGACTGCTATGCTGGTCAAGGGCTGGTTTATGGTAAAATTTGATTGTAAAGAGGCTATGGAATGGGTCGAGGAACGAATCTGGGCGTTTGGGAACCGACCTGTCTTTTTCAAAAGATGGTCTCCTATGTTTGATGCCTCTAAGGAGAAGGTAGTCGAATTACCCGTATGGGTTAGGGCTCCAAATTTACCTCCCTTTCTCTGGGTGGACTCAGTTTTTAAGTCTATTGGAAACCATTTGGGCACCTTCTGGATGCAGACAGATCCTACCTCCATACCTTTGAAAGAGCAGTGACGAGGATGCTTGTAAGGCTAAACCCGACGGAAGGTCTTGCAAAAACAGTTCCTTTGCAATACAAGGATTATGCGTATGAGCAGATTTTGGATTATGAACTCTTTCCCTTCAGGTGTCACCGTTGTCATGAATACGGACACTTGGCTAGGGAATTCCCTTTGGGGAAAAGAAGAAGGAAGATGAAGAGCAAAGAAGAGGATATGGAGGGTTTCCTGAGGAAAAATGAGGAGCCAGTGGAGGAGATCAGCACAGAAGCAGAGCACCTGAGAGCAAATCAAGATACCCAGGCGGAAGAGGACATGCAGCGGGAGGAAGAGATCCCGATTCGTGATGATGATGAACAACCTCTCAAAGGAATATCTTTGGACGTTCCAGTCGGCCCTTCTGCGGTCATTCAAACCGAAGCTCTTCCTTCATTAAATTTGAACAGTGAGGACCTCTCTAAGATGGGCCAGATCTCGGGTAGTTCATCCTCTGTCCGTTACTATAACCTCAGATCTCACAGTAAAGGATCTGCTAATCTTCAGCTTGTCCCGGAAACGGTTGATGGTCTCTGTTCTGAGTCGTCGAAGAGTCCCTTAAAAAAAGGTAGAGGGAGAAAATCTCTTTTATCTAAAGCACAAGTTAAGGCAAAATTTGATGTAGTGGATGGTAAACAAATGTCGATCCCTGGGGCACTTAGAGCAGCAAAACCCCCTGAGACGGTTATCAAATGATCTGTCTTTCATGGAATTGTAGGGGGTTGGCTAGTAAACCCAAAAAACTAGCTCTGAAAGATTTAATCTCCCGCCACAACCCGGATATGGTCTTTCTTCAGGAAACTCTGGGCAATAGTGCTGATGTTGAATCCTCCCTCTGTTCTCTATTTCCGGGTTGGGTTTTCACTGCTCTGGATGCTCTCGGCCATTCTGGCAGTCTTGCTATTGGTTTTAAAAAGGGAAGATTAAAGGTCTTAAATTCTTGGGGTTTGTCCCATGCTCTTGGGCTAGAGATCCTTTCACCCGATTTTGAATTGCCTTTTCTGGTCATCAATGTGTATGGTCCCTGTCAGGGTCGGGCCTCTTTTTGGAATGATTTCCTCTCGAAAGAGCTGTTAAAAAACAAAAAGTTGCTAATAGGGGGGGACCTAAATTTTTCTTTGGGGATTGCCGAAGCCTGGGGGCCCAATGTAAGGGAAGATCCTCTGGCCGATTTTTTCCTAAAATCCTTTCAGACTCATAATCTTATTGATGTAAACATAATAAAGGCAAAGCCGACCTGGAGAAACAGAAGAACGGGAGAGGAGAGAATTGCTAAAAGACTGGACCGTTTTCTCATAAATGAGTCGCTGGCTTCTTATATCCCTCTCTTCAGGAAATGGGTGGGTGAAGGGGGAAACTCGGACCATTTTCCTATCTTCCTTGAGTTCTCAAAGACCCCTCCCAAGCCGGCTTCTCCATTTAAGTTCAATGCTACCTGGCTTCAGGAGGAGTCATTTCTTCAGTTGTTCAGGAATACTTGGAGGCACCCGGGCTCTACCCCTCCGGAAAACAAAGGAGCTCATTTTATGAAGAATTTAAAAAGGCTAAAGAGGGCAACCATAGAATGGGCTGTAGACAGAAAGAGAAAATTAAACGAGGAATTGGTCAGAATTGATGAGGCTCTAAGTGCTTTAGAAGATCCGGATGCTGATGCTTACATCTCTCAAGAGGCGAAAGAAAGAATACTGGGGTTAGAAAAAAGCAGAGCCAAGATTCTTCTGGACAAAGAAGAGGAATGGAGGTTGAAAAGTAGGGCTATTTGGTTGAAAGCGGGGGATGAAAATACAAAATTCTTCCATAATTACGCAAAGGGGCGGAAAAATGCAAATACTATTTGGAAATTAAAGGACGCGGATGGAAGGGAGCACTCAACTTTTGAGGCTGTATCAAATTTGGGGAAGAGTCACTTCCAATCCCTTTTTGCTGACCCAGGAGGAATTTCTATAGCCGAAATCATTCGAACTGCCCAAGCTTTCCCTCGCTTTGTGGAGGAGGAGGAAGCAGAAATTCTTTTTAGAGAAGTGACTAAGGAGGAAGTAGAAAATGTCATAAAATCAATGCCAAAAGACAAAAGTCCAGGTCCGGATGGTTGGACCATAGAGTTGTTTAATCATTTTTTTGAGCAGATTGGTGATGAGCTAACAGATGTTGTGGAAGAGTCAAGGAAAAAAGGAGAAATTTATGGTCCTTTTAATGCAACCTTTATTGCCCTCATCCCGAAAAAAGAGGACCCGGAATATTTTGAAGATTTCAGACCTATCTCTCTCTGCAATGCTATCTACAAGATCATAGCAAAAGTCATAGCGGTCCGCCTGAAGCCAATTCTTTCAGTTTGTATATCCAACGAGCAATTTGGATTTTTGGATGGTCGACAAATTCATGAAGCCATTGGGCTGGCACAGGAAACCATTCACAGCATTAGACAAGCAAAGAAAAAAGGGGCGGTGCTTAAATTAGATCTGTCCAAAGCCTACGACAAGATTAGCTGGTCATACCTCAGACTGTTATTGACTCATCTTGGCTTTAAGGTGGAGTTCATAAATTGGATAATGGGATGTATTTCAAATGTTTGTTTTGTTGTTTTGATTAATGGGGCCGCATCTCAATTTTTCAAAAGTCAACGAGGCTTGAGACAAGGATGCCCTCTCTCTCCCTTGCTTTTTCTTCTGGCTGCTGAAGGCCTTAGCAGATTGATCACAAAAGCCAAGAGAGCAGGTTTGATTACAGGTTTGGAAGTTGCTGTAAATCTTTTCATAACTCATCTCCTATTTGTTGATGATATTTTATTGTTTACAAGTGGAAATATAAATGAATTAAAAGAGCTCAAAGACATTCTTAATATATTTCTGAAAGCTACAGGGCTCCAAATAAATCCCAGGAAGTCACACTTTATTATGGAAGCTTTCTCCAGGCAGGAGGAGATCTTGATCTCATCACACTTGCCCTTTGAAATCTACAATATGGATCAGCCTTTCAAGTACCTGGGGTTTTGGTTAAAGCCGTCTGCAAAAATTGAACAAAGGATTTCCCACTGGAGTTTCAAATGGCTATCAAGGGCTGGCAGGCTAACACTGATAAACTCTGTTCTTCAGGCCATCCCGGTCTTTTGGGCTGCTTTGACCTTGATCCCAAAAGGAGTTCTTCAAAAAATCAGACAAATATGCAGTGGATTTCTGTGGTCGGGAGCCAAAGGTGATTCAGTCCTTCCCTGGGTTGCTTGGGATAAGATCGCTAGACCAAAGGAATGGGGGGGATGGGGCATCAAGCATCTCGTCGATTTTAGTCAATCTCTGGCAGCAAAATCAGGATGGCAAATTATAAAAGCAGAGAACCTTTGGACCAGAGTGGTCAAAAGAATGTATATTGACCCAGTTCCGCTAGAAGTTTGGATTCGGAGCCCAAACAAAAAAGGTAGGAATTGCTTGGTAATCTGGAAGGCCACTTCAGAGGCATTCAAAATCATAGAACAAGGACTTGCTTGGCAGGTGGGGAATGGAGAAAATCTACGGATTGGCAGGGATCCGTGGGTTGGATGCAACGACCTTTTTGCCTTACCCCCTGGTCTTCTCGCTCATCTCGATTCAAAGGGTATCCATAGGTTAAGTCAGATAGCAAACATGGAGTTATACTCCATTTGGGGACAGGAATGGAAATCAGTTGAGGATCTGGGCATTGATCACACATGGAGAATCGAGTGGCAGGCCTACACTCATGAACTTAAGCGGTCAAATGTCAGAATAAAGGATCATCCAAACTCCCTGGTGTGGGCACATGCTGAGACAGGATTATATTCCCCAAAGGCTGGCTATAATTTTCTGATGAAGAGAAAGGGCTGGGATCCTCCTGGTTGGTGGGCAAAGCCACTGTTCAAACTGAAATGCCCCAAAAAAGCCAGAATTTTTCTCTGGTGTGCGCTTAAAAGAAAGATCCCTACTTGGGAAATCCTTCAAGCTCGTTTCATGCAGGGGCCGAGTAGATGTCCCTTATGCCTGGTTTCTTTGGAATCCATTACACACTTATTTGTGGAATGTTCCTTCACAAGACAAGTTTTGTACGAAACAAACATGCTTCTGAACATTAACTCCAGATGGGAAGGGGGAGATCTCACTGCAGCTTGGGAATTTTGGTGGTCCAACTATCCTAAGAAGAACCTCAGGAACCTTCCTCCCATTCTCTGTTGGGGCATTTGGATAGCCCGGAATCGTAGTATATTCAATGATAAATCAACTCCGGTGGAAGTAATTGCAATCCAAAGCTCAGCCATCCTTGCAAGCATTCCTAAGCCGGAAGGCTTTTCATCCTCAAATCAGCGGAAAGAAATCCTGATTAAAGAAGGCATTCCCTGGGCATTCTTTGACGGGGCAGCACAAAACAACTCCACTGGTGCCGGAATTATTATTCATCTTAGTCCTTCACATTCGCTTAAAGCCTCAGTGGGTCTCGGGATGGGCACAAATAACTTTTCCGAACTATCAGCGTTAAAATTTCTCCTTTGCTGGCTCATTCATAGATAGATCCTCAAAGTTCATATTTTTGGAGATTCTTCAAATGTTGTAAACTGGGTCAATGGAAAATTTAGATGCCGAAATTATATGTTGATGCCTCTGTTAGAAGAAATTCAAAATCTAAAATCTTCTTTCACTGTTCTATCTCTTGATCATATTTACAGGGATAAAAATGATGAAGCTGACAGGTATTCTAAAGCAGGCTTACAACAGGTTGTGGGTTCGTGGAGGATAAAGGAGCAGTTCCAGGACCAGATCCGTGAGACGGATATGGCCCCTTACACTTAATGTTCTTTGTTTCAATCTGAAAATGCGCCAGGATCAAATGGTCACTTTTGTTGTTACTAGTGGCATATCATATGTGAACCTTTTCACGCACTTTTTCATCTCTTTTAAATTCAGAGAAGCTTGACAGAAACTCGTTTTTGTTAATTTGCGGGTTCCTTTAAAGGAGCCCCAGATGTACTAGACAACCTCTGATTTTATTTCGATATGGCTGTGACAGGCCGAGATCAGAAGAACTTGGTGTTTTGTTTTTGCAAAAGACATGCTGGATGCATCGTGGAGAAGGATGGTTTTCCTCTTTCCGCCTTAGGCAGTTTTCTGCTGAATGTTAACTCATCTGTTTGTAGCTTTTTTATTTTTATTAATAGAAAAGCTCGGCTTTTTTCCTCGGAAAAAAAACATAGGTCCACAACCTTGTTTTTCTCACAGCAAATGTCTTTTAGTTCTAGCGTTCCTTAGCTATTTCCTGGATAGATCCTTCAACAGCTCTAGGGGTAACAACTAATGTTTTAACGAACTCTGCCAGAGCAAGGTGATGGCACGGCTTGCACGGTGGATATTCGAACCTACCTCTAGTACCAGTTGTTAGATCAGAGCATACATAACACACAGCGGATTTATACTCAGAGACTTTGACGGCAGTAGCAGAGAATAATTCACAGAGACAGAAAAATGGAGAAACAACAAGATTACTTAATCAGAAACAACGGAATAGATAAAACAATCACTAGAGAACAGAAATCACTTTGCATTACATAACAAGCTTGGGCCTTGGCTTGCTTTCCTTGGCCAGAGAAATTACAAATTTATAGAGGCAAAAGAAGGATCTAGAACCCTGTGTGTGATTTAGATGGAGATTTAGAATGATCTAGAAACCACTGGCGGTGTAGGAGGATCTAGAATCTTGGAGATCTAGAAAAATCTAATCTAGAAGGATCTAGAATAGTGCATGAATTTGGCTTCACACTTAACAAATATTTGCATAGTATGGATTGTAACTAGGAGGAGAGAGCTTGTGAAAGACTAGTAATGAGGTAGAGAATCCAATCTAGATAGATATGGTAAAGTAGAATATTCCAAACAAAGATAGTTTTGGTGATCTTCCATCTACTTAGATTTGATAAATGTTTAGACTATTTTTTTCCAGATGTTACACATCCCAAGGAGTTGACTCAAGGGAGAGTCAACCATTGATGTTGAGGAGTTGTTAGGGTTTGTGGGCATAAGTGAGTTCAATGTCACACAAGCAAGTGATTAGAAACATAGCACATGGTTAGTGTTATGATTGTTAGCGCTCAAATCTACCTTAGACTGAAATAAGGTAAAACTCGAGGCCACATCAAACCATGCTCAGCCTCGTAGCTAGCCCTACGAGGACAGGAGAGGGCTCTCTCCGAGTCAATCTCGGAAAAAGGTAATAAATGAGGTCGAGATGACTAATTTGATAACTAATTTTAGGCTAGGTATGAAATACAAGGAATTTGAAATTGATTTTTAAAGTTTTGTTGAATTCGAGGGAAAGGCAATTTTGGGTGCGAGGATGAGGCATAGTTTTTGCAGAGGTCTACTTGGGGCAAGATAGGCGATTGTTTTGATGCATTTAAAGAGAATGAATGGATAGATCAAACTGGTGAGAGGTTAAGGAGAGCAAGAAACTTTCAAGGATTCTCCATAAACAGATGAAAACATGGAAAATTGAACAAACTTAAAGGCAGAGCATAGCAAAATTATGGATTCTACCTTAACACTTCATTTGTTTAATTGCAGAAGATTAGAGAAGGAAAGCAATACACGTAAACAACTTACAAATACTGAAAGAAGCACACCATCAACACATAAAGCCACATGAATCCCAAATAGTGCTGCAAAATCCTGGTCTTTCTTTTGCCAAAAATGCAGATAAAATATGTACAAAAGTGTCAAGCTATTCCCAAGAGTCCAACCTCTGCTACTGAATGAAAATTTACATATATAGACCAAGCTATCCTCATTCCCTAACCTATAGGATTCGAGCTCCTCCTTCTAGGAGCAGTTTGAACAAATTCTAAACATGGAGCAAGAATCTAGATGACCAAACAACCTGCCTCTAAAAAGAAGGAAACTGATTCATTACATTAATTTCTTGCTAATTTGTGAATGAATCATCTAGAAGAAGGTAGATCAGTGCCATGTTACCTTACATACATCAAATTACATCATGTTGGGTCAAAAATTACATCAAAGAGTGAAACTGGTGAAAACTAGCCGAATTCCTGAGCTGAAGGTGAAAAATTGGCCAAAATCCTCTATGCGCAGCGCCCTGATCTCTATGCGCAGCGCACTGTTCCAGATTATTTTTAGGAACTTCCTGACACCCAAATTGAGCTCACGATAGCTCGTGGGAAAGCCCTGGATGTCTACTTTCCAACCCAAGTGGAATTTTCCAATTGGGAGCTCATTTGCCCCCTCAAAACTGAATTCTCCCAGAGGTACTTCATGTTGTGGCAAAAGGTGGCAGCAAGGTGGTTTTCATGATGTTTTTGGACCTTTTGACCATCCAAATCTCGATGAAATGCTTCAAGATTAGCTGAGCATGTGTAATTCTTCATGAAAAATCCAAAACTACAAGCCATTTGTCATTTGGACCTCTCAATCTTCAGGGCCGCGCGCGACGCACTGCGCGTTGAACCAAAAAATCTGTTTTGCAAGCCAAAAATTTCAAAATGACAAAACTTTCTCTGATTTTCCTCAAATTCGGAGTGAAGACCCTCCATCATGTGTTATGCTCAGCTAGCGAAGCTTCGGCCAAAACTCGAAGTGGATCCGACCTCTTTCATCATTTTATTGCCTTGTTCAATCGCCTCTTTAGGATCTTCATTTTCACTTTGCAAACATGCATGCGAGCCCAATAGTGAGTTTTCATATGAAGAAGCATGTCCTTGTCTCTATTTGCCCGGATGAGCATGGACTCTCGATCAATCGGTGTCAAATCACTGGGTCTCTTTTGGGCCAATTCTCGGTCTTCCCGGATTTGCCGCAGCTCATAAAGTGTATGTTCATCTTCCAGTTGTTTGTTGCGCTACTCTAGGTAGTTGATCACCCACTTAGCCATCTGCAATTTCTTTTGCAGTGACTCATTCTCGGCCTTTTGCTCTCGGATGATCTCCATTAGCTCCGAGCTAGGAGAGCTCGCATCGATATCAATGACATCCGTGTCCTGACCTCCTGAAGGACCCTCATCAAACATGGGCCTCTTGCCCCTATCCTGGATCTGTACCTGTGCTGAAGAAGAAGGCGAGACCCCTTCCACATGATGTGGAGATAATACTCGCTGTGCTAATGAAGTCAACGAGACCCCTTCCACCCCGAGTGGAGATAATACTCGTCGTGCAGATGCAAATAAGACCCTGTGGCCTCGCTGATATGTCACATACGTTGGAGCATTGACATGCTCGGTCTCAGGAATTTCAAACTGCTGTGAAGGCCCTCCCTCATCATGAACTATCTCTGGAGGTGGCTAAGACGCTGTGAAGAAGTCACTGGAAATAAAATCCTCCCAAGTAATGTCTTGCTGTGTCAACTGATGAACCACCACGATCTTGATCAAGGCATAATGATAAATATTGTTATGCTGTTGTGCTGGGGTCTTCCTTTGTACAAGAGGCACCATCTTCTTTATGTTGCGAAACATGAAGTATGGAATGTTCATCATACATACCCTTGTAAATGCATCAACAAACGGACATGGTACGCATAAAGACAGGAGAATCAGCCCTCACAACTGAAATACCGAATGATAAGTTTCATCAAAGGTGCAAATTGATCATTCAGGTAGTGGAAAGGAAAAACCCTTCTCAAATGCTTCATATACCCAGGTTTGATGTATGGCTGATAGTAGGATTTCTCTAATTGCTGACGTTTATTCCATTTCTCTCCTACATTTGGTATCCCAGTGGCCTATGCAATAATCTCTGGTGACAAAATGAAATCAACTCCGGCGAGGTTTACATGGCCATCATGTAAATGTAGAATGAACAAACGAGCTAGCTCACGATGATGCTGGAAGTGTGAAATTAATTCACAATAGCGATAGCATGACTGACAGAAAAAACAATCCATTGCAAGTGGGCAAGCTTGCAATTGAGCCAAAGAAGTAGGCTCTTCCCTGAGAGGCTTACCACCTTTGCCTCCTCTGCGAGACCTTCTTGGCACATTACCCTCTGCTGTAGAGTCACTATCATACCACTGTTCATACTCTGGCTCCGTGTCTGACATGGCTTTGGTGTCAAGATGTCTATGATATATATAGTAATACAAATGTGATGGAGTCAATTTTCAATGTATACTCAAAACTTTAGTAATTTTTCCACAGCATCAAACAAACCATGCCATATTTAACAATGCTCTGTTTTCAATGAATTTACAAAAATAGTCCCCTTTTGACAAATGAGAAAAATACACTATGTGCTCTTTGGAATGTTAGACTAGGGTGCACAAATGAGTAAGGAGTTGGTTTTGTCATCAATGAAGGATGAGAGACATCTTACTAAACCACCCACATAGTTTAAAATAATCTTAAGGGATGCCTTAGTTATGAACCTAGGGTTTGATTTTCCCAAAACCCCAATACATCAAATGCCTTCTTTGAAACATGTATCAAACACCCTAACATTAATAGGCAGCAATAAAATACCTATTTGCAAGCTTGGAGTGAGTTTGGTTGAGTTCTGGGCGCATACACTGGTTTTTATGTGGCTGAGATCCAATGCGCAGTGCTCAAACCCAATGCGCAGCGCCTTTGTAAATTTGCACAGGCTCAAACTGCCCAATGCGCAGCGTGTTACCACTCAGGTTTTCCCTAGGCTCCTTATAGGGATACGACCGAGGTAACCACAAACCAATCTTTGGATTGCAGGTTCTAGCCCACCTGCAATCAGAGAGGGCTCTCTCTTTAATGATTCAACTTTGTTGATGATTTTAGGCTAGTTGTTGGCTCAAGGGTGTTTTGTTTGTGATTGGATGGAAGGTAGGGTTCTCAAGCAGAGAGGCAAGGTAAAGTGAGATAAGTTTCGAACCATTGGGCGTGGAGTCATGGATTGAGGCTTGCTATTTCGTTTTCTTGGTCACAAGGGGATTATGGAGCGGGATAGCCACACAGGATACAATTATCAATCTACTGAAAGGATGGAATGAAAATCAGGGAATGAAAAGGCAAAGGAGAATCTATTTCATCATGCTGAAAAAGAGGAGAAATGGATGAATGGTGATCTAGGAGCAGTTAAGAATTCCTAAATATTCATTCATATGTGAAAGAAACAGCGTAAACAAGATCATTTAAGTATACATTCTCATAGCTATTTCTGAAGAAAACATAGAAAAATGCAGAAATTGAACTTAAGGTGTAGTGAAACAAATCTTAAGCTATTCTTTTTTCCTGCAATTTAGAAGGCAAAACGGTGGTAAAAACATGAAAATTAACAGAGGAGAGAAACACTTATTGAATCATGTAGAAGAACAGGAATTTCGTAATCATTCCTTGGCCAATTGAACACATCAAGTAGTTTCACAATACATGCTTTCAGCAATCTTTGATTATAGAAAATATGACAGTTAACAGTGGCGGGTCTCTACTCGGAGAAAATGCTGGGAAGCAAACTAACCAACCTACTACCAACCAACCAACCCCTCACTACATTGTTCAGGGTGGTATATATAAGAAAAATATCGGAAAGACATTCATTACAATTGACCTAGACAGGTCTGCTAGAAAAACTCTTCAAAAATCTAAGTGTTGCTGGAATTAAATGCAGGTAAATCCTTTTGGCTGTGCTAGGGGTAGCTGGATCAGAAAAGACTACAATGTGGCCCTTGGAGGCTTGATGCGGTGCTGCTGGAACGATTGCGCTTCGAGAACTGTAGTTCTGCTCTGGTGCGATTTAAATATGCAATGATTATGATTTGAGGGCTTCGAGTGGCTTCGCCCTCTTTCTGTGACTCAGCTGGAAGGTATTAAATGATCTCCTACTTTGGGCCGCTTGCTTAAGATTTTCACTGATACTCTTTGCCGCTACATTGATGGCTTCCACCGTCTACTGATACTCTTTGACACGCTTGATACCTGATGATTTGATCTGATACACTTTAAACTCTGTCATTTATCTTCTGATGTCTTTAAACCGGATCAATTTGGCATGATCGGGCGATTTTCGAGCTTTTCGGCGCAGAACGGGCAAAGGAATCAAAATATTCCCCAAAGATTCCCCGAAACAGCCTATTTCCCGTAGCGATGCGCGATTAGCGCTTCGTGCTAATCGTGCATCGAAAACTGCCTCTATTTCTTGTTCTGGAGCTCCGAAGTGCGATTTCTCTTCCTGCGCGAATTTTCGGCTTTGTGGCTGCTGACGTCAACATGTGGTGGGTCCCTGGTACAGAAGTGACATGGTGAGGTGCTGACACTGAAGGCGATGCGATGAACTTCTCCGATGCGATCACAATATCGCATCGGCGGGAAACGGAAGGGTGGTTCAATTGGACATTTGGTGCTTGCGACCACCGATCGTCGATATCGCGTCGGGTGGCGACGGATGGGTCAAAACTTGCATGGAGAGGAAATTGCGATCTTGCGATGCGATCTGGCTTTCAAGGGTCTGCGGGGTGTTAAGGAGGTCAACAAGGGGTTTGTTGCGATCAGAAGGAGTAAGTAAGTGGGTGCGAAAGGCGTTTGAGGCTTCGGAAGGAGTCCAATCTCCTCAAAGGGATTTTATACTCTGGAAGGAGTCGATTGTATTTGAAAGATGGTTTGAAAGGGCGACATGAGGGTTCTTGCTAAGTTTCAGGTAAACTGAGCAATTCCCGGGGGTACTTATGGTTATTTTTCAACCAGGGGGAGGGATATTTACATAGGGGATGATTTACATAATATTAGTAGGGGGAAGGGAAAATATAGGGAGCTAAATAATAATGTTAGTGGTTAATATGGAGATGGTAAGAAAGCGCTAAGTTCAGGAGACCTTAGGCTGTTACAAGGGGATAGGACCATTCTTCAGAGAGAGTATGGAACATCTTTGAGTAAAGTAGATCTTTACCCAAGAAAATGCTATGAAAATAATGAAACTTAAGAGGTATCAAGCAGATGTTGACCTCTTTTGGGGAAGTTAGTTAATGATTGGGGAAAGTGGAGAAGTGGAGTTAGTTATACCTCTTTTTGAGCTTCTTCGCGTAGAACTACCTGCTGATTGTGTCCTGAGTAGAGATGACACTTGAAAACATGGAACTGATCAGCAGTTAAGATTCAGCAACCACAAGCTACCTACCCAACCTACTTACCTAACATTTTTTCTTCTTTTGATTTGGGTGCACTTAGACTTGCAAACCCATCATTTCATTTTTCTTTTCATGCTTTCCTATCTACAGACTATCCTTATTTCATCTGAGGGCCCAGATTAAACTGTTGGGCTCCTCTGCTTCTCTACCTATCTAAGAATCTGCCAAGATTAAGTTGTTTGGACAGATTTACATTCTCTATATTCTAAAACAGGAAATTTAAACCTAGGGAGACCAAGATTAAGCTGTTTGGACCTCCCTTTAACTGAAAGTTGGCAATACCGAATAACTTCTCAAAATTTTGGAAGGCAATTAAATGAACTCTGAGTAGCCTTCTTCACTTGGAGACTGTTTAAGCAAATATGGAGCATTGCAGCATGCAAAGTATGACATATTTGGCCTGTAAAAATGTCAATCATGAAATATGAGTGCTGCAGCAGGAGGCTATTAGTGGCTCCACTTGGGGATGGTTTCTCCTTGTGAGAAGCCAAGAACAAAAGGTCAGAATACCTTAGTCTTTAATTGTTGTTGTTTTGTGAAAAATCGTCTTCGCCGGCTGCCTTATTCATCCTACCTACCTACCCTAGCCAGCACTTACTTTGTTGTTAGGTGAGATCAAATAACCAGTGTAGCCACTTAAGCAACTGAAGAAAAGAATGAACTCGGTGACTGATGGTTTTTGAACTTGGAAGATTTATTCGGTCATGTGCCCCCATAATCAAAGTTGTGGCATAGAACGGTTGCTGTTGATGTATTTGGTCTTCACCGAGAAAGCACGCCAAAGAGCTTGCGTTAAGAAGAAGTTCCATATAGTCTGCAACAAGATCAATAAAAACATTATGTGGGAGAATTCCTTCTGGGTCTTCTTGGTCAGATGGAACAGTTGCATCTTCGGTAATAAGCTCCGCAACTGATCCTCCAGTATCTGTCTTGAAAATAGAATCATACAGAATCTGTAAGTCAGCAGGTAGCACTATTTCCCTCTGTGTTGGGGAAGGAAGACTTCGGCATGATTATGGGTCTTCTTGGTCAGGTGGAACAGCTGCATCCTTGGTAATAAGCCTCGCAGCTAATCCTTCTGTCTTTGCCTTGAAACCCAAATCATACTCAATCTGTAATTCAGGAGATAGCACTATTTCCCTGTGGATTGGGGGAGGAAGATTTTGGTAAAATTCTTTAGGGTCGCGGAAATTGTATGATTGTATCTGAGCTTCCAAGAGTTCAATTTCATTCTCATATCTTTCAACAACTAACTCAAGAAAAAGTTTATTCGGGCGGCCTGCTGTTTTTGTTTTTAACAACACCGCTCTGAAAAACTCTTCATTAAGTTCAAATTCTGATAAAATTTTCCAGAATTCATCTAAAGCTTCATCAAATGGAAGATCTTCCAAGAACTCGGTCATTCTATCTCACTTTTAATGCTTTTGGCATATGGACTTATTTGGCTGTAAAATTGGTTCGTTCCTCAGTGGAGCCTTTGATTGGTATTGAAGTGGAGTCGCCAGGTGGATGCCTAGACTTTGAAGTGCCTGATCTCTATCCACCATAAAAGATCAGAACTAAACGTGGCAGGCTCTGAAGAAAAAGGAGCACTTTCTCCAGAAAGCGGGGTTTACAAAAACGAACAAAGCGCTTGAATCCCCAGTGAAGAACACAGGTACAGGTCGACCGAGACCTGTACCTCCACGGGTTTGTAAACTGGTTTTTCGCCCTCCAATGCTTGAACACGCTCTTGCTTTGATATTTGGTGAACAAATAGACTTGTTTTCACCTTATATACAAACAAAATATCTAATTTGATTTAAATTGATTCAAAAACCCACTTTGTAAGGTTTGGGCACTTTTCACTTTTGATCTTTTAATACAACAGTGCTTTTTGATTTTCTCATGTTTTTCTGAGGTTTGGACTGATGATCTTTTGTTGATTTTTTGCAGGGATCTAGCATTTTGGCTTAGGAGAAGATCAGAGACTTGCTCTGAAACTTTTTGAGATAAAACAAATACAATTATTTACAATAACAATTTTTAGTTCCAAAACAGAGTTTTGGACTAAAAATGTTTTTAAATGCTTTATGAGGAAACATATTAAATGATAATCTTTTGAAACCTACCTCATGGCCTGCAGGGTTTAGTATGTGTATGCATGAGACTCAAAACCCTAGACTCTAGGACTAAAGACCCTTTTTAACAAAACTAATCATGTCTGAAAATGAAGAAAATGAGCATGTACTTATATTTTTAGAGATATTTTTACTAACCCTGCAGGGACAAACATGAGGGAACACAAGACAACCAGACCCCCTCGTCAGTCAATGGCCTGTCCCTAGCGAAATGCAACGAAGTGGAACAAGCGAGACACCTAAAAATGATATGCAAAAGCGAAAAGATCTCTGACGGAGGGCTGTAAGGACCGACTCTAACATTGGCTCCAATGGGGATGGTGGCTCCTTGGAGACACCAAGAATGGCAGATCTCTGGGAGAGCAGACTAGTACCTTATCCATTGGGAGATGGAGTCATTATTTCAACAATTAACACAAAACTTTGACACATTTATTTACTACAGATTTGACTGAAAACTGAACACAACTCTGACCTAAACTGACTCGATTTTAAAGACTGAAAGGTCTGACAAGACCGACTCGACAAATCTGAAATCAACTAACCTTCATCTCCAGAATTATAGCCTTCACTGCGGGCCCCAAACTGAAGATGTAAGGTCAGTACATATATGCAATAGAGCAGAAGTAAAACGATATATACAATGATGATGAAATGAGCAGAAAATACTTAGAAATGGTATCGCTTTAGCAGCCGACCATTGATCGGCCCTCCAGGACAATCATCTCCATTCATTTCTTTGAGAAGGAAAGCATTTTGGCCACGATATGCTGCAACCTTGTAAGGACTCTTCCATAAATTTTCAAATTTTCCATGCTTTCCTTTGTCTTCATGCCGAGCATCCCACCTCAAAACTATCTCATCTAGCTGAAATGTGTCTGCTTTTGCCTTCCGGTCATAAATATTTTTGATGCGCTCCTGCAACTTGCAAGTGTTTTGAAATACCTCCTCCCATGTCTGTTGTAAATGGATCATCTGATTAATCCTTCTCTGCATAGGATCTTCCTCACTACTGGCTTCCTGAAGCAATTTGACTATTGGGACAGCAAGCGAAGTAGGAAAAACCGTGTTTTTCCCGTACACCAGCTCGAAAGGTGACATGCCAATAGAATTTTTATGACTCATCCTATCAGCCCATAGTGCATTTACTAACTTCTTGTGCCATCCCTTTTTATTGATTTCCAGCAATTTCTTAATGATATTAACCAAAGATTTATTAGATGACTCCGCCAATCCATTTCCTTGAGGATGGTATGCGGTTGAATGTCCCAAGCTGATATTGTACTTATAACAAAACTCAACCATTCTTTTTTACTTGAATGTCGCTGCATTATCTGTGATTAGCTTACTAGGACACCCAAAACGCGACAAAATGTTGGTTTCAAGAAAAGAGATAATTACCGCATCTGTGGCTTGTTGAGTAGGAATCGCTTCAATCCATTTTGTGAAGTAGTCCGTGGCAGTCAATATCCATCTATGTTGTCCTGATGATGCCGGATGGATTTCCCTGATGAAATGCAAGCCCCACTGCTGAAATGGTGCGCTGACCTCAATTGGTTTGAGAGGCAATGGCTGTAGTTTCTGCTTCCCTTCAAAAATTTGGCATTCGTGACAATTTTTAACAGCTTTATATACATATGAAAACAATGAAGGCCAATAATAACCTGCCCTTAGAATCTTGCTCGTTGTGGTTTTCCAAAACAGATGGCCTCCACAATCGCCTCTATGAAAGTCTTCCACAACTCTTTTGGCTTCTTCCTCTACCAAACAATTCAATAACATTCCACCAGGGTCTTTCCAAAACAATGCTGAGTCTAGTATGCAGAATTTTGCAGCTTTCAATTTCAATGTTCTACTCTTATTTCTAGGCATTCCGGGAGGTGAAGACAAATTCTGAAGTACATATAAAATGTCAACATACCAAGGAGAGGAAAGAAACATTTCAGATACCTGAACTGATGAATTCTCCTTATCTTCATCGGACATGGCAGCAATCAAATTTATATCTAGAACTTGCAAATTCATTTCAGCCATTAACTTGGCAAGTCCTTGTCCTTTGATTAGCTTGGTTGGTTTAATCTCCACATCATACTCTAACAATGCAGTAATCCACTTACCCCACCTACCTTCTGGATCTGCCTGTACTAAAATATCTTTAACTGCTGCATTAGGGACATAGGCTAGAATGTGAGAATGCAATATATACACACAGAAATCTTTCAAGGCCTTTACAAGTGCAAGTGATTGCTTCTCAATGATGTTATATTTCAATGCTCCGTCTCTTATAATCCGACTGAAAAAAGAAATGGGCTTTTCAACTCCTTCCCTTTTCTGCATTAATACAGCTACCAAAGTATGCTCAGAAGCAAATGAGAACAAAATAAAATCCTGCGTGTAGTCTGGGCTAATCAAAATAGGAGCTGAAGAAAGAGCTAATTTCACTAAATTGAATGATTTTACTGCCTCTTCGGTCCACTTTACCTGACTGTCCTTTTTCAACATGCTCGTGATTTCTCTAAGATGCTCCGCTAGATTTGGAATGAAGCGACGCAAAAAATTCAGTTTACCATTAAAGGATTGTATTTCTTTCTTGTTCCGGGGCTGTTCAATTTGATGAATGGCTTCAACACGTGCAGGGTCAACACGGGTGCCATCTTTAGATATGATGTGGCCAAGAAGCTTACCTTCATCCATGGCGAAAAGACTCTTTTTCGGATTCAGTGAAATGCCATATTTTCTGCACTTTTGGAAGACAATTTTCAAATGATATAAATGTTCTTCATCAGAATTTGAAAACGCAGTTAAATCATCAAGGTAAACAACCGAAAATACATCTTTCTCATTGGCGAAAGCCATGTCCATTGCACATTGAAAAGTGGCACCTGCATTTTTCAAACCAAACGGCATCTTTGCATATTGAAATGTTCCCCATGGAGTGTTGAACGCGGTTTTGTCACGATCATCTTCATGCACTAGAATTTGATTATATCCTGAATAGTCGTCGAGTAGTGACATCCTTGATGCTCCAACTACTCGCTACAATATGTGGTCCATTTTTGGCAGCGGATAATTGTATTTTAAGGACACCTTATTCAAATTTCTAAAGTCGATACATAAACTGATCTCACCGGTTTTCTTTCTTACGAGTACCAAATTTGATATCCAATCGGAAAATCTGATAGGCACAATGATTCCTGACTTATACAACTTGTTCACTTCTTTTTCTATCAATGGTAGCAGCTTAGGATTGATTCTCCTCAACTTTTGACGGAAAGGCTTCTGATTTGGTTTTATAGGGATAGTATGCTGAATGATATTAGTGTCATATGTTTTCAGATCTGAGTAATCCGAAGCAAAGATGTTAGAAAATGAAGACAACAATCCGATATATTCTTCCTTTACCTTTGATGACAATGATTTTGATAGCTTTACCATCTTGGGATTCTCAGTTGTCCCAATGTTTACCTCTTCAACACCTTTTTCAGTCGATCTCAATGTCGGTTTGTGGGCCACATCGTCTTGATCAGACAACTCCTCCAAAGGAATCAATCCCTTAGGAATAATGTTATCTTTGAGTTGCAGCACATCCATTTGATTTACTTGTATATCAACATTACCATCATCATATCCTGTATCTATGGAGGTATCTTTAAACTTACCCTTATTCTGCAGAAAATCATTAATCTCTTCATCATCCTGAAAGACTTGCCAACATCGTTGATTATCGGGAATGGTGGGGCGGTGTTTCACATGAATTTCAAACTTGTTGCTAGAATTCATCAGAATTTTTAAATTGCTTGTTGCCTTAGCAAGTCCATCAACAACACCATTTTGTATGTGAGGCACACATGTCAAGATATGATCAAAAAATAACTTCAAAATATCTAAGACTGCATTTCGATATGCCCTCATGTGAGGATGCTTGGCCTGAAACTCACCCTTCACTTGCTTTATCACCAACTCTGAATCACCATAGACTGCAATCTTCTTCACTTTCAGCTTTCTAAGAATCTTAAGGCCAGCAATGAGAGCCTCATATTCCACTTCATTATTTGAACAGTCAAATGCTAGTTTATAGGAACACACTCTCACCTTGCTTGGAACTTTGTTTTGAGCGGAAAAGGGACTTCGAATCCACACACCAATACCAGCACCATCACTACCTACTGCGCCATCAAAATCCATGGTCTAAAGACCATCTTCATCCTCATCCAAGTGCTGAAATTGTGTTACCTCTGTTTTTTCTGTTTGCTGCCCATTATCTTCAGCTGTTTGCTCCATAATAGCTTTCTTTTCTCCTCTTTCTTTTTGCAGAACTTCTCTAAAATTCTCAGTGATTTCTGGTATATCTTCCGCCTGAACTAACTGACTATCTAGATCATTAAAACTATCAGCAAACAAAACAAACGACTCCAAATTTGTATGTACATAATTTACAGGATGATTGATTGGCTTCCCTTTGCTGGTTATCATGTATTTCATCTTTTGCTCTCGATATAACTTTCTCATTTGACCAAAGACTGGAATTGTTGCATAAGAAAATCTAACTGTAGTGTACCTTTCAACTTTGCTCCCCAAGATCTCGAAAGGAGCATTCCAAATCGCGGAGGAATGTCTGCCACAACCACATCCATCAAGACATTC
>APFE031503672.1:0-25270 GCA_000404065.3 Pinus taeda | reverse complement strand
TGGAAATTTCATTTTCCAAACTAAATGCTGAAACTTTTTCGACTTCTTTGACCGGAACTTCTTTCTTATCCTTGATTACACTTGCTTGATTTGTCCTTTATGTTGCTGATATCTTGCTAGTTGTGGGATCAATTGTCTCCTTTCCTTTCTTCTGTGGTATCGGTGAATCTGTCTTTGGTGCTGTAGCTTCTTTTCTTTTCTGAATTGGATTGATGGGCACATCTCGGTTTCTCAATGAATACTGCTTCTGTTGAGTGGACAAGGTATTCAAATATCCTCTTTGGTAATCATCTAAATCTGCATCATTTGCTAAGATAAAATCTTCATCTTGCTGGGCGCCTGAACTTTCTCCATACTCTTCTTCTTCAGTGATGTAAATGGGCAGATCATCAGGAGTAAAGAAGTGATTTTGGTCCCCTACTACATCAGCATTGTCATCGGAATCTTGACTCACAAAATTCTGCAAAAAAGGAGTCTTAATCTGTTGCTGGGCTGCCAGATCTTGTGCTCTTTGTTCACGCTACTTAATTATGAACTGAGGTTGTTGCTGGCCACGGTAATTTGGATTACGAATCTGCGTTCTGATTTGTCAAGGTTCATTCTTTTGAACATTTTTTCCATCTCACGAAGCCAAGGCGGTGCTGATGTAGATTCTTCCTTTATAGTCACTCTTTTCTCTGCTTTCAACCGTGCTCTCTTATCATTCAGATTCGCCTCAACACTAACGGCGATCTTTTGCATATCTTCTAAGGTAGGCGGATCTCTGTCTCGTAATGAATAAGCCATCTCCGGATCAAAACCATCCGAGAATTTAAGAAGGGCTGATTTTCTAGATGGTCTTAAATCATCTGGAATAGCATTATAAACTGTATTAAATCTGATAATGTAGTCTTGGACAGACTCACCATGATTGCGTTTGATATTGTTGTACTCGGCATTGATCTGAAGTGGATCTTTTCTGAGTTCCCAACGATCTAAAAATTGTTTATGAAGTTCAGCCAATGTAGGTACACTTCTAGCTCCCAAGCCTCTGAATCATTTCTTACCTCTCCTATGAATGTTTGCACAAACAATCGCATAGTTACATCCTCTTCATCAATTTCATGTAAATCACAAAAATCTGCCATTTTGTCTATGTGCTGCTGAGCGGACACACTTTGAGGAGTGCCGTCAAATATAGGAATCTTACTCTGATAATCCGCGGGCATATCATGCAATTGCTGAGGTAAAGCAAGAGGTGCAAAACGAGCAGCCATTGCTCTAGGTGGATTTAGTCTAGGGGTTGTTGGTGGAGTGGGTGTAGTTGCAGTATGAGGAGTATGCGGAGGTGTATGCGGAGGAGAAGCGATGTGAGATGAAGGAGGGGAATTGGCTGTAGATTCTGAATAAGTAATTATAGGTTGCACAGGGCTGGTGGGAATGAAAGGCGATTCAGTAGGAATTCTAGAGGTGGATGCCGTGACAGTAGATCCAATATTTGCAGATACAACTTCTAAGAAATCAGCAAGATTTGCAGCTTGGATTTCGGTCTGAAGGTGCCTCAAGATAAAATTGTCAATTAATTTATTGTGTTTTTCAAATTCAAGAGTTGTAGCAAAATCAGGATTTGGAACTATAGAATCAAGAGCATTTTCAGACTTGGTTTTAAACAACGACAGTGCAAACTTTTCATCAAAAGCAAGTTCTTCAAGATATTCAAAAATTGCAGGGCATGAATGGGATTTAATCACGGGAGTCGCCGAGCTTTCTTGACGAAGGATTTTTCAAATCAAGTTTGGATTTTCGTAAATAGGAGGCGGATTCGGATCTGGATTAGCTCTTGTATGTCTTTTTGAAGCCAGTGTGTTTATCAAAAGATCAAAAGAATTGAAATAATTCAGCCAATTGACTTCTAGACTCAATCATCTAAAGGTCTAGAATGAAGAAATTTACTAGGGTGGTTCGCAAATCAAGTATTCACAAGCTAACTGGAGATCGACTGAACCAGCATTTATCTACTTCCGCTTATGCATAGCAAGAGCGTTTCGAAAGCTACCTGGCGTGACTTCAGACTCCGTCTAAGACTCGTGAAACAAACTCATCAGCAAGCAAACCATTGAGATTTCTTCTCCCCAGTATGGTTGCCACTATGTTAGCGCTCAAATCTACCTTAGACTGAAATAAGGTAAAACTCGAGGCCACATCAAACCACGCTCAGCCTCATAGCTAGCCCTACGAGGACAGGAGAGGGCTCTCTCCGAGTCAATCTCAGAAAAAGGTAATCAATGAGGTCGAGATGACTAATTTGATAACTAATTTTAGGCTAGGTATGAAATACAAGGAATTTGAAATTGATTTTTAAAGTTTTGTTGAATTCAAGGGAAAGGCAATTTTGGGTGCGAGGATGAGGCACAGTTTTTGCAGAGGTCTACTTGGGGCAAGATAGGCGATTGTTTTGATACATTTAAAGAGAATGAATGGATAGATCAGACTGGTGAGAGGTTAAGGAGAGCAAGAAACTTTCAAGGATTCTCCATAAACAGATGAAAACATGGAAAATTAAACAAACTTAAAGGCAGAGCATAGCAAAATTATGGATTCTACCTTAACACTTCATTTGTTCAATTGCAGAAGATTAGAGAAGGAAAGCGATACACATAAACAAACTTACAAACACTGAAAAAAGCACACCATCAACACATAAAGCCACATGAATCCCAAATAGTGCAACAAAACCCTGGTCTTTCCTTTGCCAAAAATGCAAACAAAATATGTACAATAGAGTGTCAAGCTATTCCCAAGAGTCCAACTCTTGCTACTGATTGAAAATTTACATAATATAGACCAAGCCAACCCATTCCCTAACCTCTAGGGGTCGAGCTCCTCCTTCTAGGAGTAGTTTCAACCAATTCTAAACAAGAAACTGAAAACTAGGTAGTCAAACAACTAACCCCTATATGCTAGGAAACTGATTCATTCATTAAATTTTCACTCTTTGGTGAATGAATCCTCTAGAACAAGTAACTTAGTGCAAAAATTACATCATATACATCAAATTACATCATGTGGGGTTCAAAAATTACATCAAGGAGTGAAATTGGTGAAAACTGGCAGAATTCCTTAGCTGGAAAGTGAAAAATTGGCCAAAATCCTCTATGCACAACGCCCCGATCTCTATGCGTAGCGCACTTTTCCAGCTGATTTTGAGGCACTTACCGACACCCAAATTGAGCTCACAATAGCTCGTTGGAAAGCCCTGGATGTCTAATTTCCAACCCAAGTGGAATTTTCTAATTTGGAGCTCATTTCCCCCCTCAAAACGGAATTCGCCTAGAGGTACTTCCTGCTGTGGCTAAAGGTGACAGCAAGGTGGTTTTCATGATGTGTTTGGACCTTTTGACCATCCAGATCTCGATGAAATGATTCAGAAATAGTTGAGCATGTGTAATTCTTGATGACAAATCCAAAAATAAAAGCCATTTGGCATTTGGACCTCCCAATCTTCAGGGCCGTGCGCGGCGCTTTGCGCGTTGAACCAAAAAACATGTTTTGCAAGCCAAAAATTTCAAAATGACAAAAATTTCTCTGAATTTGCTCAAATTCGGAGTGAAGACCCTCCATCATGTGTTATGCTCAGCCAGCAAATCTTCGGCCAAAAATCGAAGTGGATTCGACCTCTTCCGCCGTTTTGGTGCCTGGCTCAACCTCTTTTTCAACATCTTCACTCTTGCTTTGTTGACATGCATGCGAGCCCAATAATGATGTTTCATGTGTCGAAGCATATATTTATCTCTATTAGCCTTTGCCAACAACTTCTCTAAGTGAATGTTGACCCTCTCTAGCCAAGTCTCTCGGTCAGCTTCTACCTCTTGCTCATAAACTGAATCTGTGTCTGACATGGCTTTGGAATGAAGATGTCTGTGATATGTATAGTGATATAGGTGTGGTGGAGCCAAACTTCAATGCATACTCAAAAACTCTTCTATGTTTACCAAAGCATCATACAAACTAATCCATAATGATAATGCTCTGTTTTCAATGAATTGGCACAAAACGGTCACTGCTTGACAAATGAACAAAATATAATGTGTGCCCTTTGAAATGCTGACTAGGGTTTACAAATGAGTATGGAGCTGGTTTTCATCAATAGAGGATGAGAAATCTTCACTAAACCACCCATATATCTTTAAAAAAAATCCTTAAGGAATGATTTTGTCATGAACCTAGGGTTTCATTTTCCAAGACCCCATACATCAGATTCCAATCTTTGAAACACACTTCAAACATCATAACATTGACTAAGCAGCAATGATATACCTACTTGCAAGTTTTGGAGTGGATTTAGTATGATCTGGGCGCATGAACCGAGTTTTTTTGTTGCTATAACCCAATGCGCAGCGCACCCTTCTATGCGCAGCGCCTGTGTGATTTTGCACTGACTCAAATTGCCCAATGCGCAACGCACCTCTCTATGCGCAGCACACACTTTCTATGCACAATGCACTTTTGCAGGCCTTCCTATGTGAAAATCCGGCATGGGATAGCTCGTTGGAAAGGTCTTTGAGTCTAATTTCCAACCCAATTAAGATTTTTCAATTTGGAGTTCATTTGCCTTGTCAAAAATCAAATCTCCTAAGACTAGTCAAAATGTTCCAAATGAGGTTGCCTCAAGGCAGAGTGTTGTTGTAGTCAACTTTTGTATGCCTTCCTCAACTCCAAATTGAGCTCATGATAGCTCATTGGAAAGATATTTTTGCCTAGTTATCCTTTGACTTATCAAGAAAGTTATTTGGCCAACCAAGCTAGGAGAAAAATTGATTTTCCCAAGGTCACTTCAGAGGTGCATAAATTCTCCCGAGGCGATTGTATTTTTGACATTTCTCTAAAACCATGAGACCTGTGTAAACAATGAAGGTTTTTTTTCTTCCTTGGCCTGTTGTGGACAAAAGCCTCTCTCCGTTTTCCAAAATTCATCTTTGATTGCTCTGAAACATCTTTTGAGTGAAACTTATCCCGATGTGTGAAACAAGGAATTTTGTCGAAATGAAGCGAAATGAAGGGGATAAGGGGCTTCTAAATTCTTGGGGAAATTTTTGGAAGTAGGGAGGGATGTTTGGAAGCAGGGGAAAGTGGAATCCCAAAGATCGAGTGAGGGGAAGGGGTCCAAAAGAGCAAAACACAGGCCCAACCTAGAAAATTGCTAGGTTGTAGCAAGAAACTAGGGTTTGTGCGAAAATGAAGAATTTGGGGGATCTCAGTGATGGGAAGTGTTTTACAAGGTATATTAAGGATAGGGGAAAATGTATGAACATATGGATACAAGTTTTTCTAATGATTTGAACGTCCAAGAGAAATTGCCTTCAAAACCCTAGGAGAGGGAAATGACCTTACCTAGGCGCAACTGAAGCATGAACAAGGTGTAAAATGATCCAATGGAACTTGACATGATGATGACAACCCTCTGAATAATGGTACACTCAGCTGAATGGTGACATCGACCAACATTTGGACAATTTTGAAAAGAGTGAAAACAAATCCTAGACCTAATGCCTAGAGACCAAAGTTTGCTTGAAGACTCACTGAAATGACAAAATTTGACCATGACACTTTGAGACCACTTTGTAAGAGAATATTTGATCACTGGAGGAAGGCTAGAAAGACTGACACTAACATTAGCTCCAATGGGGATGGTAGCTCCTTAGAGGTGCCAAGAACGACAAATCTTTGGGAGAGCAGACCAGTGCCTTCATCCATTTGGGCGATGGAGTCATTATTTGAATGGATAATGCAAAACCTTTGACACATTTATTGAATGAAAACTTGACTGAAACTTAACTCAAACCGACTCGATGGAAAATTGAAATAACTTGAAAAACTGACTCAACAGACCAAACACAAATGACTCATGACTGACTTAAAACAAGACTTTACAAAGCTTTTGGAAAAAAGGCAGCAATCCATCAAGATTTGGAATCATGATGACAACCACCTGCATACTAATGAAATATGTACAATCACGTGTAATGAGATTTCCAATGTAACCAATCCAATAGATGGCTACATACCAAATTTCTGCTCTCACTTTTCTCAAGCAGGCGGAATGATGTACATCTAGGAAACTCACAATAACCACTGAAACCAAGGCTTATGATAACGAACCAGGCAACATTTATCTTCTCTAGTGCTTGCAAAAGGATGCCGAAGGGATCTTGATAATCTTGAAGCACTATCTTGTCTTGAGATCCAGCAGCAAAAATACAAGTACACCCTTCATTCTGATCTAAAAGAACAATTGATTTCCGAGGGATAGGAATGCACAGAGAAGTATGTGATTTTTCCATCTGAGTGCTAGCTGTAGGTTCCTTGACCATGAGAAATCCTGGCATATTGTCTCTCTCAAGCTCATACTCCTCATATTCATGGTCTAGGTCATTCTTAAACAAAAAACAATCTTCAAGATTATCAAACATGATAGCCTTATCATCTTTGTGAAAGAAAATATTATCTGTTTGCTGATCTATAAAACTGATTACAAGACCATCATCATTTTCAAAAGAGGAAGATATTTCACCAACACTTTCTTGACCATGTGTGCACTGTAAATCTGCTTTAGCTTGGGCTGTAATATGACCTTTCAAGAGTTGATCTATCTCATCTTCAGACAAAGGAGATAATGCTTTTTGTTTTCTTGTGCTCAAACAATAATTGTCTTCATATGACATGGCAATCAAATTATCATTTACCACTGAGTTATCAAAAGAAGATTTCTCACTTACTTGAGCAAAGATCCCATCTTTTTGTCCATGAAATGACCTGATTACCTCCTCATGAAGGCTTTGGTCAATAACTTTGTCTTCTGCATTCCAAATTATCTCAACAACAGAGCTCTCCTTCATGGGATTTAGAACAAGGTTATCTTCATCATCACGATCTGAATCTAGATTTGAAATGGCTTACTTGACTTTATCACATTCTAAAATTGAATCTTTATTTTCATGCATGCTATCTTCTTCTATGGGCAGATCTTAAATAACATTCTTCCTTTCATAATTTTCAGCCATGTGGCCATCTTCAACCCGCTGATCTTGATTCTGCTGCAAAATTTCCTGATCATCTTGATGGGTATCCTCTAGGTTCTCTTCATGTTGCTGAAATGGATTCTCATACAGAGCCTCCATGATCTCATCATCCATGAAATTATCATCTTCGTAATATTTCTGAAGGTTTTGAATAAAAGTAGAAGCATGTTTGCAACAGTCATGAACTAAATTTAATGATGAATAAGATGCTTGATATCTTTCAATGAACAAGGCATGAAAATCTTTTAAACAATAAATACAGGCCAACGCAAAATTTGCATACCAAGATTGGGCTTCACCTTCCAGTGTGGCCAGGAATATCTTCATCAAGCAATCTTCAGGAAAATCCACCTTCCACTTGCGAATATGCATGTGAAATCTAGCTAGATGTAAAGCAACATCTTTCTTACCATCATCGTTAAACGTAGGCAGATTCCTTGACTAATCTACCTTGGGCATATTGTTTGGAAAACCTGGAATGTGATCCCGGCTCATGGGAGCATATCTTCTTGCAACCCGTTCCATGAAGCATTGATTTTTGGATTTTTCAGTGAATGGAGTCGCCAAGTGAATGATTTTAGCCTTCTTATGTCTGATCGTTGTCCACCATCAACAATCAGATCTGAACTTGATACACGTACTGGGGCAATTTATAAGTTAAGTGTTACAATTACAAGCTACACAGGAGATCGACTGAAGCAACATTTATCTACTATGCACTCGCAGAGCAATGTGCAGTTCGAAGCCTATCTGGCGTGACTTCAGACTCCGCCTCTAGCTATAAATCAAATAACACTAACAAGCAAACTAGTTCTTCCCTAGTATGGTCGCCACTATGTTAGCTCTCAAATCTACCTTAGGCTGAAATAAGGTAAAACTCGAGGCCACATCAAACCACGCTCAGCCTCGTAGCTAGCCCTACGAGGACAGGAGAGGGATCTCTCTGAGTCAATCTCGGCAAAAGGTAATCAATGAGGTCGAGATGAGTAATTTGATGACTAATTTTAGGCTAGGTATGAAGTAAAAGGACTTTGAAATTGATTTTTTGAAACTTTGTTGAATTCAAGGGAAAGGCAATTTTGGGTGCGGGGATGAGGTACAATTTTTGCAAAGGTCTACTTGGGGCAAGATAGGCAATTGTTTTGATGCATTTAAAGAGAATGAATGGATAGATCAGACTGGTCAGAGGTTAAGGAGAGCAAGAAACTTTCAAGGATTCTCCATAACAGATGAAAACATTGAAAATTGAACAAACTTAAAGGCAGAGCATAGCAAAATTATGGATTCTACCTTAACACTTCATTTGTTCAATTGTAGATAAAATATGTACAATAGAGTGTCAAGCTATTCCCAAGAGTCCAACCCTTGCTACTGATTGAAAATTTACATAATATAGACCAAGCCAACCCATTCCCTAACCTCTAGGGGTCGAGCTCCTCCTTCAAGGAGCAGTTTCAACCAATTCTAAACAAGGAACTGAAACCTATGTAGTCAAACAATTAACCCCTATATGCTAGGAAACTGATTCATTCATTAAATTTTCACTCTTTGGTGAATGAATCTTCTAGAACAAGTAACTTAGTGCCAAAATTAAATAATATACATCAAATTACATCATGTGGGGGTCAAAAATTACATCAAGGAGTGAAACTGGTGAAAAATGGCCGAATTCCTGAGCTGGAAAATGAAAAATTGGCCAAAATCCTCTATGCGTAGTGCCCTGATCTCTATGCACAACGCACTTTTCCAACTGATTTTGAGGAACTTTCCGACATCCAAATTGAGCTCACAATAGCTCAATGGAAAGCCCTGTATGTCTACTTTCCAACCCAAGTAGAATTTTCCAATTTGGAGCTCATTTCCCCCCTCAAAACGGAATTCTCCCAGAGGTACTGCCTACTGTGGCAAAAGGTGGCAGCAAGGTGGTTTTCACGATGTTTTTGGACCTTTTGACCATCCAGATCTCAATGAAATGCTTCGGAAATAGCTAAGCATGTGTAATCCTCCATGACAAATCCAAAACTACAAGCCATTTGTCATTTTGACCTCCCAATCTTCAGGGCCGCGCGCGGCGCGCTGCGCGTTGAACCAAAAAACCTGTTTTGCAAGCCAAAAATTTCAAAATGACAAAAATTTCTCCGAATTTGCTCAAATTTGGAGTGAAGACCCTCCATCATGTGTTATGCTCAGCTAGCAAAGCTTTGGCCAAAACATGAAGTGGATCCGACCTCTTCCGCCGTTTTGGTGCCTGGCTCAACCTCTTTTTCAACATCTTCACTCTTGCTTTGTTGACATGCATGCGAGCCCAATAATGATGTTTCATGTGTCGGAGCATATCTTTATCTCTATTAGCCTTTTCCAAAAACTTCTCTAAGTGAATGTTGACCCTCTCTAGCCAAGTCTCCTGGAGAGCTTCTACCTCCTGCTCATAAACTGAATCTGTGTCTCACATGGCTTTGGTATCAAGATGTTTGTGATATGTATAGTGATATAGGTGTTGTGGAGCCAAACTTCAATGCATACTCAAAACTCTTCTATGTTTACCAAAGCATCATACAAACTAAGCCATAATGATAATGCTCTGTTTTCAATGAATTGGCACAAAACGGTCACTGCTTGACAAATGAACAAAATATAATGTGTGCCCTTTGAAATGTTGACTAGGGTTTACAAATGAGCATGGAGCTGGTTTTCATCAATAGAGGATGAGAAATCTTCACTAAACCACCCATATATCTTTAAAAAAAAGCTTTAAGGAATGATTTTGTCATGAACCTAGGGTTTCATTTTAGGCTAGGTATGAAGTACAAGGACTTTGAAATTGATTTTTTGAAGCTTTGTTGAATTCAAGGGAAAGGCAATTTTGGGTGCGGGGATGAGGCATAGTTTTTGCAGAGGTCTACTTGGGGCAAGATAGACAATTGTTTTGATGCATTTAAAGAGAATGAATGGATAGATCAGACTGGTGAGAGGTTAAGGAGAGCAAGAAACTTTCAAGGATTCTCCATAAAAAGATGAAAACATGGAAAATTGAACAAACTTAAAGGCAGAGCATAGCAAAATTATGGATTCTACCTTAACACTTCATTTGTTCAATTGCAGAATATTAGAGAAGGAAAGCGATACACATAAACAAACTTACAAATACTGAAAGAAGCACGCCATCAACACATAAAGCCACATGAATCCCAAATAGTGTAGCAAAACCCTGGTCTTTCCTTTGCCAAAAATGCAGATAAAATATGTACAATAGAGTGTCAAGCTATTCCCAAGAGTCCAACCCTTGCTACTGACTGAAAATTTCCATAATATAGACCAAGCCAACCCATTGCCTAACCTCTAGGGGTCGAGCTCCTCCTTCTAGGAGTAGTTTCAACCAATTCTAAATAAGGAACTGAAAACTAGGTAGTCAAACAACTAACCCCTATGTGCTAGGAAACTGATTCATTCATTAAATTTTCACTCTTTGGTGAATGAATCTTCTAGAACAAGTAACTTAGTGCCAAAATTACATCATATACATCAAATTACATCACGTGGGGGTAAAAAATTACATCAAGGAGTGAAACTGGTGAAAACTGGCCGAATTCCTGAGCTGGAAAATGAAAAATTGGCCAAAATCCTCTATGCGTAGCGCCGTGATCTCTATGCGCAACGCACTTTTCCAACAGATTTTGAGAAACTTCTTGACACCAAAAGTGAGCTCACAATAGCTCGTTGGAAAGACCTCGATGTCTACTTTCCAACCCAGGTGGAATTTTCCAATTTGGAGCTCATTTTCCCCCTCAAAACTGAATTCTCCCAGAGGTACTTCCTGCTGTGGCAAAAGGTGTCAGCAAGGTGGTTTTCATGATGTTTTTGGACCTTTTGACCATCCAGATCTCGATGAAATGCTTCGGAAATAGATGAGCATGTGTAATTCTTCATGACAAATCCAAAACTACAAGCCATTTGTCATTTGGACCTCCCAATCTTCAGGGCCGTGCGCGGCGCGCTGCGCGTTGAACCAAAAAACCTGTTTTGCAAGCCAAAAATTTCAAAATGACAAAAATTTCTCCGAATTTGCTCAAATTCGGAGTGAAGACCCTCCATCATGTGTTATGCTCATCTAGAGAAGCTTTGGCCAAAAATCGAAGTGGATCCGACCTCTTCTGCCGTTTTGGTGCCTGACTCAACCTCTTTTTCAACATCTTCACTCTTGCTTTGTTGACATGCATGCGAGCCCAATAATGATGTTTCATGTGTCAGAGCATATCTTTATCTCTATTAGCCTTTGCCAACAACTTCTCTAAGTGAATGTTGACCCTCTCTAGCCAAGTCTCTCGGTCAGCTTCTACCTCCTGCTCATAAACTGAATCTGTGTCTCACATGGCTTTGGTATCAAGATGTCTGTGATATGTATAGTGATATAGGTGTGGTGGAGCCAAACTTCAATGCATACTCAAAACTCTTCTATGTTTACCAAAGCATCATACAAACTAAGCCATAATGATAATGCTATGTTTTCAATGAATTGGCACAAAACGGTCACTGCTTGACAGATGAACAAAATATAATGTGTGCCCTTTGAAATGTTGACTAGGGTTTACAAATGAGCATGGAGCTGGTTTTTATCAATAGAGGATGAGAAATCTTCACTAAACCACCCATTTATCTTTAAAAAAAAGCCTTAAGGAATGATTTTTTCATGAACCTAGGGATTCATTTTCTAAGGCCCCATACATCAAATTCCCATCTTTGAAACACACTTCAAAGATCATAACATTGACTAAGCAACAATGATATACCTACTTGCAAGTTTTGGAGTGGATTTAGTATGATCTGGGCGCATGAACCAAGTTTTTCTATTTCTGTAACCCAATGCGCAGCGCCTGTGTAATTTTGCACTGACTCAAATTGCCCAATGCGCAGCGCACCTCTCTATGCGCAGCGCACACTTTCTATGCGCAACACACTTTTGCAGGAGGCTTTTGGAGGCCTTCCCGGTGTCCAAATCAGCCACAAGATAGCTCGTTGGAAAGGTATTTGAGTCTAATTTCCAACCCAATTGGAATGTTTCAATTTTGAGTTCATTTCCCTTGTTAAAAATGAAATCGCCTAAGACTGGTCAAAATGTGCCAGATGAAGCTACTTCAAGGCAGAGTGCTGTTGTAGTCAACTTTTGAATGCCTTTCTCAACTCCAAATTGAGCTCATGATATCTCATTGGAAATATATTTTTGCCTAGTTATCCTTTGACTTATCAATAAAGTTATTTTTGCAACCAAGCTAGGAGACAAATTGATTTTCCCAAGGTCACTTCAGAGGTGCATCAATTCTCCCGAGGCGATTGTATTTTTGACATTTCTCTAAACACATGACACCTGTGTAAAACGTGAAGGAGGTTTTTCTTCCTTTTCCTGTTTTGGAGAAAAACCTCTCTCAGTTTTCCAAAATTAATCTTTGATTGCTATGAAACATCTTTTGAGTGAAACTTATACCGATGTGTGAAACTCGGAATTTTGTCGAAATGAAGCGAAATGAAGGGGATAAGGGACTTATAAATTCTTGGGGAAATTTTTGGAAGTAGGGAGGAATTTTAGGAAGTAGGGAAAAGTGTAATCCCAAAGATCGAGTGAGGGGAAGCGGTCCAAAAGAGCAAAACACAGGCCCAACCTAGAAAATTGCCAGGTTGTAGCAAGAAACTAGGGTTTTTGCGAAAATGAAGAATTTGGGGGATCTCAGTGATGGGAAGTGTTTGATAAGGTATATTAAGGATAGGGGAAAATATATGAACATTTGGATACAAGTTTTGCTAATGATTTGACCGTCTAAGAGAAATTGCCTTCAAAACCCTAGGAGAGGGAAATGACCTTACGTAGGCGCAACTGAAGCATGAACAAGCTGTAAAATGACCCAATGGAACTTGACATGATGATGACAACCCTATGAATAATGGTACACTCAGCTGAATGGTAACATGGACCGACATTTGGACAATTTTGAAAAGAGTGAAAACAAACCCTAGACCTAATGCCTAGTGACCAAAGTTTGCTTGAAGACTCACTGAAATGACAAAATTTGACCTTGACACTTTGAGACCACTTTGTAAGAGCATATTTGATCACTGGAGGAAGGATGGAAAGACTGACACTAGCATTGGCTCCAATGGGGATGGTAGCTCCTTAGAGGTGCCAAGAACGGCAGATCTTTGGGAGAGCAGACCAGTGCCTTCATCCAATTGGGCGATGGAGTCATTATTTGAATGGATAACACAAAACCTTTGACACATTTATTGAATGAAAACTTGACTGAAACTTAACTCAAACCGACTCGATGGCAAACTGAAATAACTTGAAAAAACTGACTCAACAGACCAAACACAAATGGCTCATGACTGACTTAAAACAAGACTTTACAAAGCTTTTGGAAAAAAGGCAGCAATGCATCAAGATTTGGAATCATGATGACAACCACCTACATACTAATGAAATATGTACAATCATGTGTAATGAGATTTCCAATGTAACCAATCCAATAGATGGCTACATACCAAATTTCTGCTCTCACTTTTCTCAAGCAGGCGGAATGATGTACATGTAGGAAACTCACAATAATCACTGAAACCAAGGCTTATGATAACGAACCAGGCAACATTTATCTTCTCTAGTGCTTGAAAAAGGATGCTGAAGGGATCTTGATAATCCTGAAGCACTATCTTAACTTGAGATCCAGCAGCAAAAATACAAGTACACCCTTCATTCTCATCTAAAAGAACAATTGATTTCCGAGGGATAGGAATGCACAGAGAAGTATGTGCTTCTGCCATCTGAGTGCTAGCTGTAGGTTCCTTGACCATGAGAAATCCTGGCATATTGTCTCTCTCAGCTCATTACTCCTCATCTTCATGGTCTAGGGTCATTCTTAACAAAAAACAATCTTCAAGATTATCAAACATGACAGCCTTATCATCTTTGTGAAAGAAAATATTATCTGTTTGCTGATCTATAAAACTGATTACAAGACCATCATCATTTTCAAAAGAGGAAGAGATTTCACCAACACTTTCTTGACCATGTGTGCACTGTAAATCTGCTTTAGCTTAGGCTGTAACATGACCTTTCAAGAGTTGATCTATCTCATCTTCAGACAAAGGAGATAATGCTTTTTGTTTTCTTGTGCTCAAATAGTAATTGTCTTCATATGACATGGAAATCAAATTATCATTTACCACTGAGTTATCAAAAGAAGATTTCTCACTTACTTGAGCAAAGATCCCATCTTTTTGTCCATGAAATGACCCGATTACCTCCTCATGAAGTCTTTGGTCAATAACTTTGTCTTCTTCATTCCAAATGATCTCAACAACAGAGCTCTCCTTCATGGGATTCAGAACAAGGTTGTCTTCATCATCACGATCTGAATCTAGATTTGAAATGGCTGACTTGACTTTATCACATTCTAAAATTGAAACTTGATTTTCATGCATGCTATCTTCTTCTATGGGCAAATCTGAAATAACATTCTCCCTTTCATCATTTTCAACCATGTGGCCATCTTCAACCCGCTGATCTTGATTCTGCTGCAAAATTTCCTGATCATCTTGTTGGGTATCCTCTAGGTTCTCTTCATGTTGCTGAAATGGATTCTCAAACAGAGCCTCCATGACCTCATCATCCATGAAATTATCATCTTCGTAATATTTCTGAAGGTTTTGAATAAAAGTAGAAGCATGTTTGCAACGATCATGAACTAAATTTAATGATGAATAAGACGCTTGATATCTTTCAATGAACAAGGCATGCAAATCTTTTAAACAATAAATACAGGCTAACGACAAATTTGCATACCAAGATTGGGCTTCACCTTCCAGTGTGGCCAGGAATATCTTCATCAAGCAATCTTCAGGAAAATCCACCTTCCACTTGCGAATATGCGCGTGAAATCTAACCAGATGTAAAGCAACATCTTTCTTACCATCATCGTTAAATGTAGGCAGATTCCTTGACCAATCTACCTTGGGCATCTTGTTTGGAAAACCTGGAATGTGATCGCGGCTCATGGGAGCATATCTTTTTGCAACCCGTTCCATCTTGAAACCTTAAAGCTACTGATCTTCCTGCAGTGGAGTCACCATGAAGCATTGATTTTTGGATTTTTCAGTGAATGGAGTCGCCAAGTGAATGATTTCAGCCTTCTTATATCTGATCGTTGTCCACCATCAACAATCAGATCTGAACTTGATACACGTACTGGGGCAATTTATAAGTTAAGTGTTACAATTACAAGCTACACCGGAGATCGACTGAAGCAACGTTTATCTACTATGCACTCGCAGAGCAATGTGCAGTTCGAAGGCTACCTGGCGTGACTTTAGACTCCGTCTGTAGCTATAAATCAAATAACACTAACAAGCAAACCAGTTCTTCCCCAGTATGGTCGCCACTATCTTAGCGCTCAAATCTACCTTAGGCTGAAATAAGGTAAAACTCGAGGCCACATCAAACCACGCTCAACCTCGTAGCTAGCCCTACGAGGACAAGAGAGGGCTCTCTCCAAGTCAATCTTGGCAAAAGGTAATCAATGAGGTCGAGATGACTAATTTTAGGCTAGGTATGAAGTACAAGGACTTTGAAATTGATTTTTTGAAGCTTTGTTGAATTCAAGGGAAAGGCAATTTTGGGTGCGGGGATGAGGCACAGTTTTTGCAGAGGTCTACTTGGGGCAAGATAGGAAATTGTTTTGATGCATTTAAAGAGAATGAATGGATAGATCAGACTGGTCAGAGGTTAAGGAGAGCAAGAAACTTTCAAGGATTCTCCATAAACAGATGAAAACATGGAAAATTGAACAAAATTAAAGGCAAAGCATAGCAAAATTATGTATTCTACCTTAACACTTCATTTGTTCAATTGCAGATAAAATATGTACAATAGAGCGTCAAGCTATTCCCAAGAGTCCAACCCTTGCTACTGACTGAAAATTTACATAATATAGACCAAGCCAACCCATTCCCTAACCTCTAGGGGTCGAGCTCCTCCTTCTAGGAGCAGTTTCAACCAATTCTAAACAAGGAACTGAAAACTAGGTAGTCAAACAACTAACCCCTATATGCTAGGAAACTGATTCATTCATTAAATTTTCACTCTTTGGTGAATGAATATTCTAGAATAAGTAACTTAGTGCCAAAATTACATCATATACATCAAATTACATCATGTGGGGTCAAAAATTACATCAAGGAGTGAAACTGGTGAAAACTGGCTGAATTCCTGAGCTGGAAAATGAAAAATTGGCCAAAATACTCTATGCGCAACGCCCTGATCTCTATGCGCAATGCACTTTTCCAGCTGATTTTGAGGAACTTCCTGTCACCCAAATTGAGCTCACAATAGCTCATTGGAAAACCCTGGATGTCTGCTTTCCAACCCAAGTGGAATTTTCCAATTTGGAGCTCATTTGCGCCCTAAAAACTGAATTTTCCCAGAGGTACTTCCTGCTGTGGCAAAAGGTGGCAGCAAGGTGGTTTCCATGATGTTTTTGGACCTTTTGACCATCCAGATCTCGATGAAATGCTTCGGAAATAGCTGAGAATGTGTAATTGTTCATGAAAAATCCAAAACTACAAGCGATTTGTCATTTGGACCTCCCAATCTTCAGGGCCGCGCGCGGCGCGCTGCGCGTTGAACCAAAAAACCTGTTTTGCAAGCCAAAAATTTCAAAATGACAAAAATTTCTCCGAATTTGCTCAAATTCAGAGTGAAGACCCTCCATCATGTGTTATGCTCAGTTAGTGAATCTTCAGCTAAAACTCGAAGTGGATCCGACCTCTTCCGCCGTTTTGGTGCTTGGCTCAACGTCTTTTTCAACATCTTCACTCTTGCTTTGTTGACATGCATGTGAGCCCAATAATGATGTTTCATGTGTCGGAGCATATCTTTATCTCTATTAGCCTTTGCCAACAACTTCTCTAAGTGAATGTTGACCCTCTCTAGCCAAGTCTCTCGGTCAGCTTCTACCTCCTGCTCATAAACTGAATCTGTGTCTGACATGGCTTTGGTATCAAGATGTCTATGATATGTATAGTGATATAGGTGTGGTGGAGCCAAACTTCAATGCATACTCAAAACTATTCTATGTTTACCAAAGCATCATACAAACTAAGCCATAATGATAATGCTCTGTTTTCAATGAATTGGCACAAAACGGTCATTGCTTGACCTATGAACAAAAAATAATGTGTGCCCTTTGAAATGTTGACTAGGGTTTACAAATGAGCATGGCGCTGGTTTTCGTCAATAGAGGATGAGAAATCTTCACTATACCACCCAGATATCTTTAAAAAAAAGCCTTAAGGAATGATTTTGTCATGAACCTAGGGTTTCATTTTAGACTAGGTATGAAGTACAAGGACTTTGAAATTGATTTTTTGAAGCTTTTTTGAATTCAAGGGAAAGGCAATTTTGGGTGCGGGGATGAGGCACAGTTTTTGCAAAGGTCTACTTAGGGCAAGATAGGCAATTGTTTTGATGCATTTAAAGAGAATGAATGGATAAATCATACTGGTGAGAGGTTAACTAAGCAAGAAACTTTCAAGGATTCTCCATAAACAGATGAAAACATGGAAAATTGAACAAACTTAAAGGCAGAGCATAGCAAAATTATGGATTCTACCTTAACAGTTCATTTGTTCAATTGCAGAAGATTAGAGAAGGAAAGCGATACACATAAGAAAACTTAGAAATACTGAAAGAAGCACATCATCAACACATAAAGCCACATGAATCCCAAAAATTGCAGCAAAACCCTGGTCTTTCCTTTGCCAAAAATGCAGATAAAATATGTACAACAGAGTGTCAAGCTATTCCCAAGAGTCCAACCCTTGCTATTGACTGAAAATTTACATAATATAGACCAAGCCAACCCATTCCCTAACCTCTAGGGGTCCAACTCCTCCTTCTAGGAGCAGTTTCAACCAATTCTAAACAAGGAACTGAAAACTAGGTAGTCAAACAACTAACCCCTATATGCTAGGAAACTGATTCATTCATTAAATTTTCACTCTTTGGTGAATGAATCTTCTAGAACAAGTAACTTAGTGCAAAAATTACATCATATACATCAAATTACATCATGTGTGGGTCAAAAATTACATCAAGGAGTGAAATGGTGAAAACTGGCCGAATTCCTGAGCTGGAAAATGAAAAATTGGCCAAAATCCTCTATGCGCAGCGCACTTTTCCAGCTGATTTTGAGGAACTTCCCGACACCCAAATTGAGCTCACAATAGCTCGTTGGAAATCCCTGGATATCTACTTTCCAACCCAAGTGGAATTTTCCAATTTGGAGCTCATTTTCCCCATCAAAACGGAATTCTCCCAGAGGTACTTCTTGCTGTGGCAAAAGGTGTCAGCAAGGTGGTTTTCATGATGTTTTTGGACCTTTTGACCATCTAGATCTCGATGAAATGCTTCGGTAATGGCTGAGCATGTGTAATTCTTCATGAAAAATCCAAAACTACAAGCCATTTGTCATTTGGACCTCCCAATCTTCAGGGACGCGCGCAGTGCGCTGCGCGTTGAACCAAAAAACCTGTTTTGCAAGCAAAAAATTTCAAAATGACAAAAATTTCTCCGAATTTGCTCAAATTCGGAGTGAAGACCCTCCATCATGTGTTATGCTCAGCTAGCGAAGCTTCGGCCAAAACTCGAAGTGGATCCGACCTCTTCCACCGTTTTGGTGCCTGGCTCAACCTCTTTTTCAACATCTTCACTCTTGCTTTGTTGACATGCATGTGAGCCCAATAATGATGTTTCATGTGTCGGAGCATATCTTTATCTCTATTAGCCTTTGCCAACAACTTCTCCAAGTGAATGTTGACCCTCTCTAGCCAAGTCTCCCGGTCAGCTTCTACCTCATGCTCATAAATTGAATCTGTGTCTGACATGGCTTTGTTATCAAGATGTCTATGATATGTATAGTGATATAGGTGTGGTGGAGCCAAACTTCAATGCATACTCAAAACTCTTCTATGTTTACCAAAGCATCATACAAACTAAGCCATAATGATAATGCTTTGTTTTCAATGAATTGGCACAAAACGATCACTGCTCGACAAATGAACAAAATATAATGTGTGCCCTTTGAAATGTTGACTAGAGTTTACAAATGAGCATGGAGCTGGTTTTCATTAATAGAGGATGAGAAATATTCACTAAACCACCCAGATATCTTAAAAAAAAGCCTTAAGGAATGATTTTTTCATGAACCTAGGGTTTCATTTTCCAAGACCCCATACATCAAATTCCCATCTTTGAAACACACTTCAAACATCATAACATTGACTAAGTAGTAATGATATACCTACTTGCAAGTTTTGGAGTGGATTTAGTATGATCTGGGCGCATGAACGAAGTTTTTCTGTTGCTGTAACCCAATGCGCAGCGCGTAAACCCAATGCACAGCGCACCCTTCTATGCGCAGCGTCTGTGAAATTTTGCACTGACTCAAACTGCCCAATGCGCAGCGCACACTTTTCTATGCGCAATGCACTTTTGTAGGAGACTTTTGGAGGCCTTCATTGTGTCCAAATTAGGCACAGGATAGCTCGTTGGAAAGGTATTTGAGTCTACTTTTCAAACCAATTAGAATTTTTCAATTTTGAGTTCATTTTCCTTATCAAAAATCAAATCTCCTAAGACTGGTCAAAATGTGCCAAATGAGGCTGCCTCAAGGCAAAGTGCTGTTGTAGTCAATTTTTGAATGCCTTCCTCAACTCCAAATTGAGCTCATGATAGCTCAATGGAAATTTATTTTTTCCTAGTTATCTTTTGACTTATCAAGAAAGTTATTTGGCCAACCAAGCTAGGAGAAAAATTGATTTTCCCAAGGTCCCTTCAGAGGTGCATCAATTCTCCCGAGGTGATTGTATTTTGGACATTTCTCTAAAACCATGACACCTGTGTAAAAAGTGAAGGATGTTTTTCTTCCTTGGCCTTTTGTGGACACAAATCTCTCTCAATTTTCCAAAATTCATCTTTGATTTCTCTGAAACATCTTTTGAGTGAAACTTATCCCGATGTGTGAAACAAGGAATTTTGTCGAAATGAAGCGAAATGAAGGGGATAAGGGGCTTATAAATTCTTGGGGAAGTTTTTGGAAGTAGGGAGGGATGTTAGGAAGCAGTGGAAAGTGGAATCCCAAAGATCGAGTGAGGGGAAGGGGTCCAAAAGAGCAAAACACAGGCCCAACCTAGAAAATTGCCAGGTTGTAGCAAGAAACTAGGGTTTGTGCGAAAATGAAGAATTTGGGGGATCTCAGTGATGGGAAGTGTTTGATAAGGTATATTAAAGATAGGGGAAAATGTATGAACATCTGGATACAAGTTTTGCTAATGATTTGACCGTCCAAGAGAAATTGCCTTCAAAACCCTAGGAGAGGGAAATGACCTTACCTAGGCGCAACTGAAGCATGAACAAGCTGTAAAATGACCCAATGGAACTTGACATGATGATGAAAACCATCTGAATATAGTACACTCAGCTGAATGGTGAACAAGGACCGACATTTGGACAATTTTGAAAAATAGTGAAAACAAACCCTAGACCTAATGCCTAGTGACCAAAGTTTGCTTGAAGACTCACTGAAATGACAAAATTTGACCTTGACACTTTGAGACCACTTTGTAAGAGCATATTTGATCACTGGAGGAAGGCTGGAAAGACTGGCACTAACATTGGCTCTAATGGGGATGGTAGCTCCTTAGAGGTGCCAAGAACGGAAGATCTTTGGGAGAGCAGACCGGTGACTTCATCCATTTGCGCGATAGAGTCATTATTTGAATGGATAACGCAAAAGCTTTGACACATTTATTGAATGAAAACTTGACTGAAACTTAACTCAAACCGAATCGATGGCAAACTGAAATAACTTGAAAAAACTGACTCAACAGACCAAACACAAATGACTCATGACTGACTTAAAACAAGACTTTACAAAGCTTTTGGAAAAAAGGCAGCAATCCATCAAGATTTGGAATCATGATGACAACCACCTGCATACTAATGAAATATGTACAATCATGTGTAATGAGATTTCCAATGTAACCAATCCAATAGATGGCTACATACCAAATTTCTGCTCTCACTTTTCTCGAGCAGGCGAAACGATGTACATGTAGGAAACTCACAATAACCACTGAAACCAAGGCTTATGATAACGAACCAGGCAACATTTATCTTCTCTAGAGCTTGCAAAAGGATGTCGAAGGGATCTTGATAATCTTGAAGCACTATCTTGTCTTGAGATCCAGCAACAAAAATACAAGTACACCCTTCATTCTGATCTAAAAGAACAATTGATTTCCGAGGGATAGGAATGCACAGAGAAGTATGTGTTTCTGCCATCTGAGTGCTAGCTGTAGGTTCCTTGACCATGAGAAATCCTGGCATATTGTCTCTCTCAAGCTCATACTCCTCATATTCATGGTCTAGGTCATTCTTAAACAAAAAACAATCTTCAAGATTATCAAACATGACAGCCTTATCATCTTTGTGAAAGAAAATATTATCTGTTTGCTGATCTATAAAACTGATTACAAGACCATCATCATTTTCAAAAGAGGAAGATATTTCACCAACACTTTCTTGACCATGTGTGCACTGTAAATCTTCTTTAGCTTGGGCTGTAACATGACCTTTCAAGAGTTGATCTATCTCATCTTCAGACAAAGGAGATAATGCTTTTTGTTTTCTTGTGCTCAAACAGTAATTGTCTTCATATGACATGGAAATTAAATTATCATTTACCACTGAGTTATCAAAAGAAGATTTCTCACTTACTTGAGCAAAGATCCCATCTTGTTGTCCATGAAATGTCCGAATTACCTCCTCATGAAGGCTTTGGTTGATAACTTTGTCTTCTTCATTCCAAATGATCTCAACAATAGAGCTCTCCTTCATGGGATTTAGAACAAGGTTGTCTTTATCATCACGATCTGAATCTAGATTTGAAATGGCTGACTTGAATTTATCACATTCTAAAATTGAAACTTGATTTTCATGCATGCTATCTTCTTCTATGTGCAGATCTAAAATAACATTCTCCCTTTCATCATTTTCAGCCATGTGGCCATCTTCAACCTGCTGATCTTGATTTTGCTGCAAAATTTCCTGATCATCTTGATGGGTATCCTCTAGGTTCTCTTCATGTTGCTGAAATGGATTCTCATACAGAGCCTCCATGATCTCATCATCCATGAAATTATCATGTTCGTAATATTTCTCAAGGCTTTCAATAAAAGTAGAAGCATGTTTGCAATAGTCATGAACTAAATTTAATGATGAATAAGACGCTTGATATCTTTCAATGAACAGGGCATGGAAATCTTTTAAACAATAAATACAGGCCAACGGAAAATTTGCATACCAATATTGGGCTTCACCTTCCAGTGTGGCCAGGAATATCTTCATCAAGCAATCTTCAGGAAAATCCACCTTCCACTTGCGAATATGCATGTGAAATCTAACCAGATGTAAAGCAACATCTTTCTTACCATCATCGTTAAACGTAGGCAGATTCCTTGACCAATCTACCTTGGGCATCTTGTTTGGAAAGCCTGTAATGTGATTCCGGCTCATGGTAGCATATCTTCTTGCAACCCATTCCATCTTGAAACCTTAAAGCTACTGATCTTCCTGCAGTGGAGTCACCATGAAGCATTGATTTTTGGATTTTTCAGTGAATGGAGTCGCCAAGTGAATGATTTCAGCCTTCTTATGTCTGATCGTTGTCCACCATCAACAATCATATCTGAACTTGATACACGTACTGGGGCAATTTCTAAGTTAAGTGTTACAATTACAAGCTACACTGGAGATTGACTGAAGCAACGTTTATCTACTATGCACTCGTAGAGCAATGTGCAGTTCGAAGGCTACCTGGCGTGACTTCAGACTCCGTCTGTAGCTATAAATCAAATAACACTAACAAGCAAACCAGTTCTTCCCCAGTATGGTTGCCACTATGTTAGCGCTCAAATCTAACTTAGGCTGAAATAAGGTAAAACTCGAGGCCACATCAAACCACGCTCAACCTCGTAGCTAGCCCTACGAGGACAGGAGAGGGCTCTCTCCGAGTCAATCTCGACAAAAGGAAATCAATGAGGTCGAGATGACTAATTTTAGGCTAGGTATGAAGTACAAGGACTTTGAAATTGATTTTTTGAAGCTTTGTTGAATTCAAGGGAAAGGAAATTTTGGGTGCGTGGATGAGGCATAGTTTTTGCAAAGGTCTACTTGGGGCAAGATAGGCAATTGTTTTGATGCATTTAAAGAGAATGAATTGATAGATCAGACTGGTGAGAGGTTAAGGAGAGCAAGAAACTTTCAAGGATTATCCATAAATAGATGAAAACATGGAAAATTGAACAAACTTAAAGGCAGAGCATAGCAAAATTATGGATTCTACCTTAACACTTCATTTGTTCAATTGCAGATAAAATATGTACAATAGAGTGTCAAGCTATTCCCAAGAGTCCAACCCTTGCTATTGACTGAAAATTTACATAATATAGACCAAGCCAACCCATTCCCTAACCTCTAGGGGTCGAGCTCCTCCTTCTAGGAGCAGTTTCAACCAATTCTAAACAAGGAACTGAAAACTAGGTAGTCAAACAACTAACCCTTATATGCTAGGAAACTGATTCATTCATTAAATTTTCACTCTTTGGTGAATGAATCTTCTAGAACAAGTAACTTAGTGCCAAAATTACATCATATACATCAAATTACATCATGTGGGGGTCAAAAATTACATCAAGGAGTGAAACTGGTGAAAACTGGCCGAATTCCTGAGCTGGAAAATGAAAAATTGGCCAAAATCCTCTATGCGCAGCGTGCTTTTCCAGCTGATTTTGAGGAACTTCCCGACACCCAAATTGAGCTCAAAATAGCTCGTTGGAAAGCCCTAGATGTCTACTTTCCAACCCAAGTTGAATTTTCCAATTTGGAGCTCAGTTTCCCCCTCAAAACTGAATTCTCCCATAGGTACTTCCTGCTGTGGCAAAAGGTGGCAGCAAGGTGGTTTTCATGATGTTTTTGGACCTTTTGACCATCCAGATCTCGATGAAATGCTTCGACAATAGATGAGCATGTGTAATTCTTCATGACAAATCCAAAACTACAAGCCATTTGTCATTTGGACCTCCCAATCTTTAGGGCCACGCGCGGCGCGCTGCGCGTTGAACCAAAAAACATGTTTTGCAAGCCAAAAATTTCAAAATGACAAAAAATTCTCCGAATTTGCTCAAATTCGGAGTGAAGACCCTCCATCATGTGTTATGCTCAGCTAGCGAAGCTTCGGCCAAAACTCGAAGTGGATCCGACCTCTTCCGCCGTTTTGGTGCCTGGCTCAACCTCTTTTTCAACATCTTCACTCTTGCTTTATTGACATGCATGCGAGCCCAATAATGATGTTTCATGTGTCGGAGCATATCTTTATCTCTATTAGCCTTTGCCAAAAACTTCTCTAAGTGAATGTTTGATCCAGGTGGATATTGGTGGCCACCTGCCAAGTCCACCTGGACCCCCACCATTGTCCTTCTCAACATTTTCAGTTTCCTTAATTGTAGCACAACATACTATTTATAGCAGTTTTTCGGGTCCTGAACTTCCGAAGCCGTTTTGAGGCCCTAAATGACGTTTTTTGGGGAATCCGGGGGCAACATGGGTCCATGGAATGGACCGATGTTGCCCATTCCAACAATGATAGTGCTTGGATAGATCTTTCTAATGAGCTATTGTACGCGTCAAACAGAGATCATACGCTAAAGTTACAACCCCGGGAAGTTGATGTACCAACTTACCCCCAAACGGGGCCCACAGTTTGGCGTTTCATCTCCTAGGGTTAGGTTTTGGAATGTTAAGGGTTTTTCATTGTTCTCAACAATAAATAGGCCTTCGAGCCTCATTGTAACACAGTTCAGAGGCATGTAGCCATCACATCTCTTCTCAGAGATAAGCTACCATCGCCCTAGCTAGTTTATTCCATTTCTGATTGAAAGCATGTTTCAGTAGTTTCCATTAATGAAATGAAGTATTATTTCCGCTGCATCTTTGTGTATATGGTTATCTCTGTAGTTTGTTGCGTTCCTGTTTAAATCCGGATCAGTGGTATCAGAGCGGTCTGCTTTTTCTCTGTTTTTCTTTGCATGTCCCCAACAAGGTCGGGATATAA